>PVJA010014778.1:40139-46884 GCA_004027025.1 Myocastor coypus | reverse complement strand
TTTTTTTTTTTTTTTTTTTTTTTTTTTTTTTTTTTTTTTTTTTTTTTTTTTTTTTTTTTTTTTTTTTTTTTTTTTTTTTTTTTTTTTTTTTTTTTTTTTTTTTTTTTTTTTTTTTTTTTTTTTTTTTTTTTTTTTTTTTTTTTTTTTTTTTTTTTTTTTTTTTTTTTTTTTGTCTTTTTGAGACAGGGGCTTGCTGTGCAGTTGAGGCTGGCCTTGAGCTCACTTTTGTAGCCCAGGCTGGTCTCGAACTCACACCAATCCTCCTGCCTCAGCCTCCCGAGTGCTGTGATTACAGGCGTGCGCCACCACGCCCGGCTGACTTTTTCTTTCTTTCTTTCTTTCCTTGCTTCTTTCTTTCTTTCTTTCTTTCTTTCTTTCTTTCTTTCTTTCTTTCTTTCTTTCTTTCTTTCTTTCTTTCTTCCTTTCTGCACAAGGTCTCACTATGCAGTTTTGATTCACAGTGATCCTCCTGTCTCAGCCTCTCTAGTGCTGGGATTACTGGATGTGCACCACTATGTCCAGTTTCAGTGACTTGCATTGCAGCATGGCATGCTGTACCAGGGATCAAACCCAGGTCCTTGTGCTTAGGACAAGTGCCCAGAGCACTGAGCTATCTCCCTGGCCTTCATTTTCTTTTCTTTTCTTTTCTTTTGGTGGAACCAGGGATCAAACTCAGGACCTTGTACTTGCCAGGCAGGTACTTGTGCCCCTGAGCTATCTCCCTGGCCCCTTCATTTTCTTTTATAAGGTGTTGAAAGCTAAAAGAGACACAGGGAAGCTATAGTAAGAAAGGGTAGGCTAGTCTGTATGTGGTGTCCTATGCCTGTAGTTCTAGCTGTTTCAGAGGCTGAAGCAGGAGGATTGCTTGCGTCCAGGAGTGTCAATGGTAAGACCTTGCTTCTGGAAGAGAGAAAGAGAGAGAGAGAGACAGACAGACAGACAGACAGACTGACACAGACATAGACCGAGAGACAGAGATAGAGACAGAGACAAAGAGACAAAGAGACAGAAACAGAGACAGAGAGATAGAGACCCAGAGAGAGAGAGAGACTGAGAGACAGAGACAGACAGAGAGATAGAGAGACAGAGACACATACATAGAGACAGAGATGGACTGAGAGACAGAGACAGAGAGACAGAAAGATATAGACAGAGAGAGATAAAGATAGAGAGACACACACACACACAGAGAAAGAGAGAGAGAGATTAAATGAAGCCCAAAATACAGTTAAATTTTCACCTTATCATTTGCCTGACATTTGAACACTTTTAACTGAGCTGAAAAACCAGATGTGGTCTACAGATTTTTAAAAATTAGTTTGCACACATAGGATTGTGTTCATAGAAAATACATTAAAAGGGACAAGTCATGGGAGGCTTTTTGATGTAGGATCTCACTATATACTGTAGTTCAGGTAGCCCGGGCAGAGTTTTACTTCACAGTGACCCTCCTGCCTCAGCCTCCTGACTCCCTAGATTATGGGCATGTACCACTACTCCTAGCTTTTAAGAGGATATTTCTATGCATTGTGAAACAGAATTTAGCTAGAAGAAACCTAGACATCACTTGGTCTTGGATAGCCCAAACCAGTTCTCCTCCAGAAACATGAGCATCTCAGGGAGGTAAGGTGGTAATACCATACCTTTTCCCTGAGGATGCTGGCAAACCACAGGACAGGGAGGAGTGCTGGCAAGAATAACAATGATGATGGAGGTGGAGAGCCACCTCCAAAGGATTTATGGCCTATGAGGTGACTGTGGCTGATGTCTGGCAACACTTTTAGCTTTTTGCAGGAGCCGAGGAAGAATAAGGGATTAAGTGAAATCATGAACAATTTAGTAGTAGATTCAGGAATGGAACTCAAATATTCTGATATTTAGACCGAGATGCTTTCCATCTTAATATTATCTGTCTATCTGTCTATCTATCTGCTGTCTATCTATCTATCTACCTATCTATCTATCTATCTATCCATCCATCTATCCTTCTTTCCTTTCATTCTTTCCTCTGGCTACCCTTTATTTTTCTACATGCATGTAATCATCCAGCTGTGTGATCTCTCCTTTCGATCATCCTTGCCAGCACATGAAGCTCTATGAAGATAGGCAAAGGCATCTATTTCCTTTTCTAAAGGTAATGGAAGAAAGGGAGTAAGAAACAGGGGAGCTATTGATTTTTGTTTGTTTGTTTTGGCTCCTACCTGAGTAAAGAAAAAAGGCTTTAGTCTGTAACACAGCATCATAACAATAGCAGGACCTATGAATTTTTCCAATAGGTAATTCCAGGCCGAAGACAACGTATTTGAAGAACAGCCTAGTGTGCTGCAATATTAAAACAGTAGGCCACTACGACTACGATCTACCAGCTATTGATAATGAGATTATAGACTCCTGCCTCACAGTATCCACTCTTCTGGGCCCCAGCACTCAATTTCGCTATGGAGGAGCCCCCGCAGTTGGAGTGAGGGTAGGGCCTCGGTGGTGTGAGCATAGTCTTTTGCTTACATTTGGTGTAAGGACCGTATCTAAGTGGCTTTATAAGTACTAATGAAACCACCTAATTTTAAATCACCTTAGGAAGCAAGACCTTAAAATCACCTGCTCAAAGTGAGAAAAATCACATCTCTATTTACATACCTGAATCTAATCATGGCATTTATGCATATGGTTTGTTTATTATATCGAAAGAGCTGTTCTCTTCTGCCAAGCCTTGGGGGAACATTAATCAAATTAATTAATTACTTAACATATGGCTTACATCTGAAATATTTTGTCTGAATTTGGGGGCTGAATTTTAAAAGGCACATTGGCAGACTAGAGTGTGTTTAGAGGGTGACCAGGATTAATAGCAATAAAATATAATTTACAAAAGCAGCACTTAATGGGTCCTCTGTCGAACGGCTTGTGTTGGCTGCTCCTTGGCAAACTCACAGCATTTCACCTTCGGCCAGGCAGAGGATTAGGAAGTTTGGGTAGCTGTGAGTGCCTGAGACCCCAGTCCCAGATCTGAGCTGGTAGCTACTCACTATTGTGGAAGAAACCTACAAACCATGCTTCAGGAGAAGCTGTGTGGGCCTGAGGATGTCTGTGCTGGTGAAGGTAAGCACTGGGACCAGCGCAAGCCAACCAATGAGCAACAGGTTTTGTTTCAGTACAAAAACACTCCTAGAATTCAGCAGTATAGCACAAAGCCCAAAGATCTTCCTCTCTTAGGAACGGAGGCAAGATTTCAGTAGTAAAATATACTGAACTTAGAAAATGAGAAAATGGGACAGAAAGCCACATTGTTGTTTCAATTTCTACTTATTGTAAAAGTAGAAATGTATTTGAAAAACAAAATAAAAAATCTCAAAAGCCTATAATTTTTTTTTTAACTGCAGTTTGAATGCCAGATTTAGATTTACCTTACAAGAATGGGTCAACTATTTCCTTTGTTACTGAGTCTTTAAGACAATGCAACCCTTAGGTTTGACGCATAGATTCCTGCTTCACATGACTGTTCTGAGCTTTGAAAAAGTTAATATGCGGAAGGCTTTTGTAGTGGTTATACAGATAGAAGGGATCAGCAAACAAAAGAATATGTTTGAAGCCCTTTTGACTTTTTTCCATACAGTGGTACAGATCACCCTTTCAAAGTTACTTAATCTGCTAGACATTTGTCTAGTGAATATAGTCATGTATACCCAAGGCTATTACTATTAATAAGTCATATTTATGCAGTAAACACTAGTAGTACTTGCTTTCCAATAACTATACTCTAATCTTAGAAAGTTCTGTTTATCCTGTTATAGAATCTCCCATCAAAGTCTGTGGTCAAGGCAATCAATACAAATGATTTCTACCCATTTATTTTTCTGATAAACCCACGGCCTGGTTCAGGTTAGGCATGCACTCTACCACTGAGCTATACCCCCAATTCCTTCTCCAATTTTTTTTTTTAATTTAAGGCAAGTTCTCCCCAAATTGCCTAGGCTGGTCCCATGCCTAGGGCCAGCATGAGATCCTCCTGCCTGAGCCTTTCAAATAGCTGCAATTACAGGTGTGTGCCACCATGCCCACCTTTATCCTTTGATTTTAATGTGATTTTTTTTTTTTGGTCTGTGACCTATTCTGTTGCTTGAACTCTTCTCTGCTATTCTGTTTCCTCCATCTCTTTTTCTCTAGTCAGTTTCTGTTCAACCCTCGGGCCTTGTCCTAGACATAACTTTCTCCAGGAAGCACCCCTAACCCTTCATGCATCCCTGGCCTGGGTTACAATTCTTTTCGCTGTGCTCCTATGGTCTTCTGTACTACAACATCGTTATACTTGCCATTTCTTTTGTAATATATATTTTCTTTAGCCTATCTAGGAATAGATCTGTTTTGGTCATGTTTGCATCCTTGGGGATGTAGAGGGGTCTGGCAATTTGTGGGATATATATATATATATATATAAATCATAGTGCACCATTGCTTTGAACATGAAAATAGAACTATGTTGTGCTAATGGCTTGCTCAAAACCTCATGAAGTTAATCGTATCACTCTTCAAATCAGCGTGTGCAGAGCCGACGGCTGCACATTTCCTCACTTACTTACAAAGAACCACATACTCCATGCCAGAATTGCTTCCATTTCTGAAGAGAGAAAAACAGGGATGCTAACATCACTTAGGCTTAATATATTGCTAAGCAAGCAAGTGAGTGATGATGCTGGTGGGTGCTACTTTGGGAGACTGAATGGATTTCTTGAACATTTGTATATGGAATAATGAACAGAACAGAACTGATTACCTAACAAGCTAAAGTCAGAATGTAGGTGAGGAAGAAGGCTACTTCCCAGAGCCAGGAATGAAAGAGACGGTTATATCTTCAACCAAACTGTTTGTAGTAAATAAATTCAGGTCCCAGGTCTTACAGTTTGGGTCACAGAAAGGTCAGATCATAAAAGTTATGTATGGAGTTGAAAAAGATAACTGCTCGATAACTCAAGATTATATTTGGTAGCTGGGCATGGTGGCACATGCCTATAATCCCAGCACTTGGGAGGCTGACGCAGGAGGGTCCATGTGAATTCAAACCCACCCTGGGCTACAAAAAATGAGCTCAAGGCCAGCCTGAACTGCATAGCAAGACCCTGTCTCAAAAAAGACAAAAAAAAAAAAAAAAAGATTATATTTGGGGTGTATCCACAAAACTTAGCCTTTGATATATCATTGGAAGTGTGCTGTATTTTTTAAGGAATGGATTTAACATGTTATTATTCTTACCACCATAAAAATAATAGCTATAAAAATGTAAGGCAAGTTAGCAGTAACATCCAGTTCTACACTTCCTTGAATAAGAAACTTCTAGAAGACTGGTGAAGAAAAATTGCCAGTTCTTTTTCTCAAATCAAAAAATTGTCAAATGGGGAAAAGCTATAGTTGATTTTATAAACTATTACTTGTGTTGAAATCACCACCAGTGTGTGTGCATGTTATGTTTCATGAGTTACTAATCCATCTATGAGATATGAAACATCCGAAGTCTCCTATAAATCTCTTCATGGGTTATTTTACAGCACCATAAATAGAGAAAAATATCAACATCTATTTTTGCAATTTGTCTCATTACAAGTTGAACTGCATGTACGGAGCATCATTGTATCTGGAACACTACAATGAAAGAAGTTGGAACTGTGCAAACACAAAGGGGCTAAATTAAAGTGTCTGCTCCACTATCACTCTATACAGTGAAGAATAATCAAGAGCTCAGCATTCATCTGCCATCTTCATCATAAGTAAGTAAAAAGAGCCACTTCACCTCTCAAACAAAGACATACATTCTGAGAATCCATAGTCATAGATCATATTGATATACATGTATGTGAATATATGTGCCTGAACATATATTTCTCTGTATGTATAATATATACCTATATATGTACTTGTATTTGAAATTTTGAGACCTCTTACCACCCCCACCCCTTTTCTTTTTCAGGAAAGGAGTTTGGATGATATTTTTTTATAATAGTTAATTTTTTTATAATAGTTCTTGAGTCCTGGCATGTATAAAGTTTGTGAGGATCTGCCAGCTTATTAGTGAATTGATAATAATATATGAATTAAGCTATCAGTCAAAAGTTGGAAAGTATTTCCACATTAAAAATGGAAAGACAGCTAAGAGAAGCGATGATGGAAATGGGGAATGGGGAAAAAGACCTCCTTGCAATAAAAGCACACATGGACATTAGATAGATAGATATTTACAAATGGAAGCCCTTTAAAATAATAGTTAAAATATGAAGTACATGCAAATGTGTTGTAAGTTAACTCTCCAAAAAGGTAATCATATTACTTTGAACTTTTTTTTTTCAGTGCCAGTGATCAAACTCATGAACTTGTGCTTGCTAGGCAGATGCTTATGTCGCTGAGCTATATCCCCTGCCCTTGCTAATTACATTGCTTTAACAGAGGTACCAGATTACTTTTTTCCACTTAGAGCATGGGTTGTTCATTTTAAGGCATGTTGTCAGATTTATGGCTGTTTATTAACTTGAATATTAATGAAAATGAAAAGAAAACCTAAAAAAAAAAATAGAAAGCTGACACGTTTGGTCTGAACAGAGAAGGAACTCCAGACAAACCTGTTGCCTGATGTACAGTTATTGCTGAGAAGCATTAAAGTAAGAGTGACTGGTCAACAAGTGCTTCTATGTCACATCGGGCTTAGCAAGAATGTGACACTCTTGGAGGAAACAAAGCATGCTTACAATAAAACCAGGAT
>PVJA010014778.1:0-32539 GCA_004027025.1 Myocastor coypus | reverse complement strand
TCACCGTAATTATTTTGCGGTGCTATCAGCACCGATCAATCACGCGCTGGGCCCAGTGCTGGAATGCCTGGCGCACCGGCGTCCCCTCTGACTGACAGTTTTGGTAATTAAGTGATTGTATAGACCTCTCCGACTGTTCTAACAACCTTGTCAGGGCCTGTCTGTGGACAGAACAAGCTGAAATCAATGTGCTTCCTGCTCTGTGAGCAGTTCTGATCGTGTATTCAAACTGATTGGGAGCGGTAATCTGACATAAGGAAAACAACAGCTCTAAACGCTTGGATTATTGAGGGAGGGAGGACAAAGTTTACTTCTTTAGGGGGAGGGATGAGCCAGAGGCTCGACCTGGCCACTACAGCTTCACCGAGCAGGGCCCCGGTCAAGGGTGGAGCGAGAGGCCGGCGCTTGTGACCCTCGTGTCCCAGGGTAAGGGCCAGCGGTCCCGGCTTACCCGGAGGGCGGCGGGGCCTTTGGGCTGCAGTGGAGGATAAGTGTCCCCGCGCGGCACAGCCGGGACTCCGCGGTACAACCATTTTTGCCCAGATTAGAAGCAGAGACTGGTGGCTCACTGTAAATGTCACGCAGCAGCTTTTAATAAAGGAACGTTCAGATTGTTAGATTGCGCAGTACAGTTTGAGCTCTGCCTGCGTCCTTCCCAATTCATCTCCTTTTCCCCTCCCCCACTCGGGCGCACACATCACACCTCCAAGCGCGGTACAAAAATGTTACATATTCAGAGCAATCTCAGCGCCGCGCCGCAGGGAGGGGCATGCCTCAGCCCTTAATGCCCACCTCGCCGGTGGCCGTAGACCGCGAGGGTTGGCCCCGGAGACCACGGACCGGCCCTGCCCTTGGGATCTTCTACATTCCCGGAGAGAAATTCCCTGTGGGAAAAAGATCCTAAAAGCTACGAGTTGGACGGCAGCACTCACAGTTCTTGACCGAGGGGCTCCAGTTAAGAGCATTTTAAAATTTTCACACTGGCAGTCCCAAACCTTAAAAATCTAACTTATTGAAGCCACACACACACACACACACACACACACACACACACACACACACACACAAGGAGAAGAAAAGCAAAATCAATCCTGAGAGTTCAAAGCGCTGGGTTGTAGGAGTAGGAGGCTGCAGGGTGCTGCGCGCAGGGCAGAGAGCTCAGCAGAGGGTCCCATCGACCATCAGGCAGAGTTCCAGTGGTGTACGTGCGCGCGCACGCGCGCGCGCGTGTGTATGTGTGTGTGTTGGGGGGCGTCACGCCCTAGTACAGCCCGCTGCTTGTCTGTCTCCCCTCCCCTGCCAGGCAGCCAGCAGCCGCCCATCCTCAGAGAGAAAAATGTGATTGTGGGCACATTACACACCATTAGGGAGTCACTACAGTTTTAATGTGGCCTAATTAGTGCCGCTAACCGAGCAAATATTATTATATTGAATAATGATAATACGATGAAAATATTAATGCATTTGAACTTTGCACGTGGGAGCTGTTCCTTAGGTTCTCCCGGGACACCCCAAGCATGTGCAGCCCTACTAGCAGATGCGATCAAGAGTACCTGGGGGAAGGTAAACCCACCAGCCAGTTCAGGACGTACAGGTGTCGCCACAGGCATAGAAACGACACCTCGGGCCTGCTACGTATCGCCCACCATGCAAGGAACCCTCTTCCAACAGCGTTCTCTCTTTCTCGGCAGGAGGCCGTAAAAAAAGCGGATCCCACAGGAGTCCACCGAGGTTGTCTTTCCTAAACCTCTGCTCCGCACCCCGGGAATGTTGCAGTGGGTGCGTCGGGCGGGTTCTGCCTTAACAAGGGCTGCTAGGCAGGTGTTGTTGCTGGAGAAGGACTCGCTTAATTAGCATTTAAATTCACAGCCCCTTATTGCCAAATGTTTCTCCCACGGGAATTTGGTGAAAAGCAGTCGTTAAACAATTAGGGAATGCGGAAAACTCCTTAAACTAGGGACTGGAAATCTCAATTCTCATACTGAGTTTGGAGGGCCAGGGGCTTGGGGAAGCATGAATAGGAGGCGTGGAAGGCACATACCGGCCTTCGAGGGCCAGACTGGTTCCAAGCGGTCGGCGGACCCTCTCGTTCTTCCTTCCTTGTACCCCCATCCCATGCTTATCGAGCCCCAGGAGACCAAACCAAGGAGACAGGTAGTGCTGTCTTTGCTGCCAGAAAACAGGTCAGTTTTCTCCTGGTTGCTCAACTGCACCGGATCTAGTGCCTAGGATTTAAAATGAGGCCATCCGTCCGTCTGTCCAGGGAAATGGGGATGTCTGACTTCGGCCCTAGAGTGCCCCCTTTCGGGCTGAGTTGCTTCCTTCCTCCGGGCAGCCCCCATCACCATTCCACAGGTTTGGGACTCGTTCTCTGAGGTAAAGATAGCGGTAGTTGCGGCTGAATGAGTTGTCTTAGGCAGCCCCTGACTCCCAGGTGGGTGCGTCAGGACTACAAATCGCACGCACCCTAGACACTGTACAGTTTTCCAGGACAAGGGACAGGGGCGGGCAGCTCAGCAGGCGCCAATGTGGGAGGTGGAGAATTCTGGAGACCTGGGAGAGGCTTGAAGGGCCAGGGAAGGAAGCTGCTCCCCAGCCTTCGCGCGCTTTCTGGGAACCCGGCTCCGCCTGCACCAGCGGCAGGAGTCGGGGCGGGGAGCTTTCAATTTGTTCCAGTGATGGCTCTAACTTAATAAGGCGATTGATTAGCGCTCAAAGTGTCGTTTTAATTAGCCGCTTGTTAATTAACGTCGTAAATGAATTTCCCCTTCCCTGATTGGCACCTTCACTCGGTGCTCAGAAGCTTTGAGGTTTTCTTTTCTCCCTGCTCCAAGGCCCTACATTCCCGCTGAACCTCAGCAATAGAAGATCCACCGCCGGCCTGGGCCTAGTGTGTCCCAAGGGAGCCGTTTTATTTCCTCAGGAGCTGTCCTTCACTGGAGAAAAGTGTTGGCTTAGAAGGGGGGAAAGAAAATCTCTCCCAGTTCTCCTCAGCTTTTCTTCTACCTTCTCACCTCCTTTTTCACTGTAGTTAGATGAAGTAGGCCCACTAAGACCATCAAATCTTCCAAAATTTGGGAACCTAGTAGAAAACAAAATAAACAAATAAAAGCAAGAGTGAGATAGAGAAGATGAATATAGTCCTGGTTTGGAGGGGATGAGGTCGCATCTAAAGCTGTGAAATCTGCTGCCCCTTGGAACAAGTGCAGTTAATTCCTTTTTCTTCCAAGGTGTTCCAAGGATCCTCATTCCTCTGGCTGCGCTTGGGAGAGCTCTCTAGGGCTAACATATACCTACAGACTACAGTCTGGCTCTAGCTGAGATTAAAAGTTTGGGCAATTTGTAAATTTTTTATCATAAAAATCCTTACATCCCGTCACATGGGGTGAAGCTCTGTCTTTCATGTCAAACACACACTTTATAACCTTTTGGAAGCCCTTCAGTTGCCCCAAATTCCTCTCCTGAGACGCTCCACTCACTAGTGAATTCTCCTTGCAGTCAGTTTAGACTTGCATCATAACATTCGTGACAATTTCCAGAACACACCAACGCCTGTCTATTCTCTGAGGACAGTGTCCTGTTCTCAGGCACTTGAGATAGAATGTTTACTTGCTAAATAAATGGACAGAATGAAGATGTGAAAAAAGAGCTATCAGATGTTGCCCAGATCTGAAATAATTGCCAATTTGCTTAGTATGCAGGAGTCAAATTGTTGCCTTGTATTTTGTAAAGATATCTACATAGAAGCTATAACTGTCACTACTCTAGGGAAGGACAAAGGTTCTCTTTAATAGAGAAGGAACTTGGGGCTGGAATGATAGATCAGGAAAGTGGGGAACAGGACCCAAATTCTCCTTTCCAGCAGTCTTTTCCTCCATAATGTCTTGCTTTCCTGCACATTTAACTCCCAGAAAGAGCCAGCTTCTTTAGGACCCTTCCACACTGCTTGTGTTTGAAGTTTTGATGAAGTGATAGCTTTTGCAAATTTTATAGTGACTATGGAACTCTCTCAAAGTTTTCACAGAACAATAATGACACAGCTTTTAACTCATTCCTGTCAGACCAGGTTATCGGTCACCTTAGTTTTTCCTTTCATCTTTCTCCTGCTCTCACGTCATCACTTTCTGTTTCAATGTGCTTAAATTAAGGAAGCAATTTAATCTCGGTGTTTTCATGTATTTCTCTTTTATATATTATTTTCCTAAGCCAACACGCATCAAGTCCTTAAGCAGTTGGAAATAGGCTGGAAAAAGAAAAAGAAACAAAGAAAACTTGAGATGCTTTTGCAGCTTTGAAATGGTGAGAGGTCACTCATCCATCGGGAGTCAGCCTTAAAGGGCGAAGAGCTTATTTGTGTATCTTACATCTTTTAGAGAAAGAAACAATAGCTGGCTCCTTTGCTTCGGGGTTCTTGGCGCCGCCCAGTGGAGAGAAGAGCCTTGACACTTTATTCCTATCAATTGTGGTGCTGTCAGCAAGTGGTCCTGGAGAAACGCTCAAATTAAATGATAGAAGAAACACCAACTTTCAGTTAATCGTAGCTTGTGAATAAATTTCGTCAAATTTACTCAGAATTTAAAAGGAAGCACAAAGCTCCCCATTAAAAAAAAAAAACCCTCACAAACCTAGGTAGTGCAAGTGGACCATGGAGGATGCTTTAGGGTAAAATATTCAAGTGTTTGAATCATCTCAGTAATAGGAAAGAAGTATTGTTGGTGTTGTTTGTTGACTGGCACTGAGACGGCCTTAAAGAACCAGGAAGTACAAGTTTGTTCTCTGTTCACAGTTGGCAAACAACTTACATCTGAGTCTTTTTTCTTAAAAAATAATACAATTTTAATTTCTGTCCGATTAAGGACTGTGTTTGTATTTTAAATCCAATGGGGAAATCTGAGATTAAATTCAGTCAATGCATACTCATTCATTTGGAAATGTGATTAATCTACACCCTAAGCTAATTTTTAAAATTTTGATTATTCAAAAGTGAAAAGTAATGTATACTTGTTATGCCAGAAAAATGCATGCTTTTTTTTACATATACTTTTGTATACTCTTAGAAAAAGATGGAAAAGAACATATCTGGAGAAAACAGGACTGAGAAAAGTTAAGATCCTAGCTTTTAAGAATTTATTTTTCATTGTGATCTAGTCTCTGAGTCCTGCCTTTGATCCTTCAGGCCATTACTATTATTTTCTCTCTTGAGAAAAGTCAAGGTCGCACTTCCCCTTCACCATTGTTACTCCCAAAAACCTATTCTCCTAACTCTCTGTCAAAGAAATCTTCTCTGATAACCTCTTGTTAAGAAAACATGATCTAAAACATTCACAAGGTGGGCCTACTGGGTTCCTGTCTGCTCTGGAGTTTTTATAAAACACGCACATTCTTCTCAGCACTTCTTTCTACTCTTTTCAGATTTCATTTTTTCATAGGGTCATATTTCTGTTGCCTCCCCTTCCAATGTTGTGAATTATTCCAAGCTTAAAAAAAAAAAAAAAAAAACACACAAACACACCCACCCTGTTGAACTGCCCAACACAGCTGTGCAATCAGCTTTTTGAACTCTTGAGTCATTTTAGGCGCCGGAATAAAACAAAAACAGGCTTAAATGAATTATTTATCAAGGTCGAGAATAACTGATTTGTGTAGAGCCGTCAGTTCTGGATTTTAAATTTGTTTTTTCCCTCTCCCCATTTCCCATCCCAAACAGCCTCGAGGGGAGTGCGAGGTGGAGCTCCCAGGGCGAGCAGAAAATGCACCTCCTCTGGGAAGTTGGTGGGTGATGTCAGGTCGGGAAGGGCCCTAATCGATAGCTCGCCCGCAGGCTCTGCTGCCCAACGCCCTTCCCGCCTTTCCCACTGCGGGCAGCTGCGCCAGGGGCTGGGCGTGGGACCGCGAGGTGTCCTGCGCCGGGCCGAGCGGAAGGGACCGTGCGCTGGGACAAGGGGTCTTTGTGCGTCCACTGCTGGGGGCCCTGTAACCCGGCCGGCCAGCCGCAAGGCCAAGGCCCGGCCCGGAAACTCCGGGGCGAATCTGCCCGGCGAGCGCGCAGCTTCCGCGCCGCTGAGGCCGATCCGAGCCCGCTCGGCGGTCGTCCCGGCCCTGCCAGGCGTCCTGGCCAGGCCGGTCCGACCCAACCCTCGGTCGCACGTCCCGGTGGGTCTCCCGCATCCTCGGGGCGGCGAAGGCCCCCGCCCCGGCCTCGGCTCCGCAACCCCGGCTCGGCCGCCCAGTTCCCTTCATGCTCGGGGAGAAGCGAGAGCCGTTCCTCGGGTCCTTCCCTTCTTGCTGCTCCCTGAGAGCCAGCACGGGGAATAGTGGCGCGAGGGTGACGGGTACCAGCGCAACACAGCACACAGCGCGGACATTTTTCGGGGTGAAATCACCTCACGTTGTCCAGCAGGACGCAGGGGACACAGGTCGCCCAGTACCCCTCTACACCCGGGGGTGACCCTGCAGGTCCCAACAAAAGGCAAGGTTTTGTCCCAGGACACCTGCTTCCCCGATGTCTCCGACTTCAGCAAGAGAGCTGCTTGCCTGAGAGCGACCCACAGAACCGCCACGAAAGCCCACATTGCGGGTGGGCCCCCGGGGACTTTAAAAGGCTATTTTCTAACATCGTTCTGCACCTAGCCACGGAAGCGATGCCAAGCACGCAGATTCATAGGTTTCTTAAAATGGTAATTTGAAGTAAAATGTAACTCAAAGAACTTTGAATCATTCATTAGCACCTTATAATTACTCTGCTAATTAGGTTGACACGGCACTTAATCAGGAGTAATATGCCGTCTTGTCACTGGCACTTCCCATTATTCTGACATTCAACAAGAGACAGGTTAGAGACGTCCTAAAGAAAATAATGCAAGTTGATACCCTCCGACGAGGCGTCACAGTCACGCACCGGGTCCCAAGCGGATCCGCCGTGACTGTTTCCTTTCCAGGTGAGCGGCCGGTCTTGGGGTAGGGGACACGGCCCAGCTAGCGCGGGGCGCAGGCTGCGGGGTCCCCCGCCGGAACGCGCCAGGGGCTGTCCCCCTCGTGGGGAGAAGGGTCCGGCCGGGCGGGCGGGCTACCTCCAGAGGCGAGGCCCGGTCCTCGCAGCAGCCCCGGCTTGGATCCGCCACCTGGCGGGGACGAGCCCGAGCGCGTGGGCCCTAGGGAAGAAGCGGGCGGCGCCTCAGCGCCCCGGCCCGGGTCGCACCACCCGCGTGTTCCCTCAGGCCCGTCTCTGTGCTCCGGGTCGGGGAAGCAAGGGGCGCGAGGCTAACGGGGTGGGCCCAGCCCGTCCTCTGCTGGCCCCGCGCGCCCACTCAGGTGACTGAAGAAGGCGCGCGGCGCGGGGCCCCTGCCTGTCCTCCCCGAGGTCCCTGTCTCCCGCGCTTCTCGCCCCCGCCTGTCCTTGCCCCGCGCTTGTGATTGTGGACACCAGCAGCCCGGGGCTGGACGCTCGGCCCGGGCTCCGGGCAGCGCTGCGCGCAAGTTCTCAAAAGAGCAGCGGGGCCCGCGCGGCGCCCGAGGACGGCCCCAGCCGCGTGCCCATTGGCTCCCGGCACGCAGGCGTCGCTCGCTCGCGCGGGCGTGGCCAATGAGGGCGCGGGGCCGACGCGCGGGCTCGTGGCGGGGCTCGGGCGGCGTGGCGTGGGGAGCTGCGACAGTGGCCGTGACGTCACGCGAGGGGGTCGGCGCCTCCCGCGAGCCTCCGGATTACAAGCGAACGCACCGGCCGCGGCCGGACTTGCCCGGCCTCGCGTGTCCGCCGTCTCCTCTGCCGCGTCTGCTCCTCCGGCTCCTCGGGAGGCTTTGGTGGCCTCGGTCGTTTCTGATCCACAACTTTTCTAAGAAAGTTGAGAAACTCGGCTCGGCGGCGGCCAGTCAGGTCGCCCCGGGAGCCTTGGGGAGCGCGGAGGGCGCGAGGGCTCCGTCTCGCTGCACCTGCCCGGCCGCGGAAGCCGCTGCTGCGCGCGGGGCCGAGCGGCGCACAGACCCTGGCGGCGGCGGCGGCGGCGGCGGCCTCGGGGTCCTCTCCCGCCGCCTGCGCCTCGCCAGGTCCCCGCGCCGCCGCCGCCGCCGCCGCCGCCACCGCCACCCCCACCCCACGTGCGGGGTGGTTCCTGAGCGCACGCTCCCTACTGTCCTTTCTAATTTTTTTCCTTCGGTAAGTCCCACCCGCCCCTCGTCTTTCTCCCCAGTCTTACTTTTTGCGTAAGGGAAAAAAAGTTCTGCTGAAAGTGTTCATCGATTGTCACCTCCATATTATCCTTCCTTTGCTGCTGTCCCACTTTTTATTTTATTTTTTTAAAGCGGCGGCAACATTATTAGTTTGTTTTCCGCTCAATAGCTTCCTGTGCTTTTTTGGTCAGGGCGGCTAGTGAGCGGAGGCTTGGCGTGGACCTCATGTAGAAATGTCAACAATGGAAGGGGCCAGCGGGTCTAGTTTTGGAATAGACACGATTTTGTCCAGCGCCAGCTCTGGCAGTCCCGGCATGATGAACGGAGATTTCCGCCCGCTTGGAGAGGCGAGGACCGCGGATTTCAGGAGTCAGGCAACCCCATCCCCCTGCTCGGAGATTGATACCGTAGGAACGGCGCCTTCTTCTCCCATCTCGGTCACCCTGGAGCCCCCGGAGCCTCATCTGGTGGCAGAAGGGTCCCAGCATCACCACCACTTGCACCACAGCCAGCCGCCGCCACCAGCCCCAGCCCCGACGCAAAGTTTGCAGCCTTCGCCCCAACAGCAGCAGCCGCCGCCGCCAGCCGCCCAGCAGCTGGGCTCGGCTGCCTCGGCCCCCAGGACTTCCACGTCTTCTTTTTTAATTAAGGACATCTTGGGCGACAGCAAACCTCTGGCGGCGTGTGCACCCTACAGCACCAGCGTCTCTTCTCCCCACCACACCCCGAAGCAGGAGAGCAACACAGCGCACGAGAGCTTCCGGCCAAAGCTGGAGCAGGAGGACAGCAAAACCAAACTCGACAAGCGCGAAGACTCCCACAGCGACATCAAATGCCACGGTGAGTCGCGCTGCTTCAGCGCCGGCCAGCTTCTCCATCGCTAGGTTCCCAGCCCTGCGCTCACCGCCAGCGAATCTCAGGACTAGGAATTATTCTGGGAGCATCTCGGGCGCTGGGCAAGAGAGAGCAAAGCTGAAGAGAGGCCTGGCCGGCAGTTTAGAGATGGCTGGGAAGTTCGGTTTATTGTTTCATTTCTGACCCCCTCCCCCAATCTTCGCTGCTATCCAGCTCCGTTCTTTGTTTTACTTAATTTTAATGTTTTGGGTAGGTGAGCAGCGGCGAAGAGATGTGAAAGGAAATAATCTTCGTTGATAAAAGGGAGGGACTGTGGGTTTCCTAGTCGAGACTTTGAGATTGGGAAGGCAGGAGGTGGGAGAAAAAAATTGCTAAGCTAGCCTGGTAACTGCAGCTGTGATCACAATCTTATGTTAGTTCTTCAATGCAAACGGTCGTGTCCCTCCTATTTTCTAAGCACTACCACAAGAATGATAGGATTTAATGAAGGAAAAATTTCCTAGTCCATAAACAGAGCAATGTAAGTAAATTAGGTAGTGATTAAACAGAGAAGCCAAAACGAAGTCATGATCAATTTTTCAAAGACCCTTTCTTATCCAATGATATTAACAATTTTTTTTTTATTTTGAGTAAAATTTTAGCTTCTTAAAAGTAATGGTGAGGTACTATCTATGTAAAATTGTACGGCATTTATTTTTGTGAAATCAAATAACAGTGGGAATTGTCCTTTAACTTCTCCTTTTCATTTTCTCCTCAGTCTCATAATTAAGTGTTCTTTTGGTCCTCGCTTGGGAAAGGAGTTTTAACATAAGAAGGGCGTAATTTCTTTTATCTTTTTACTGAGAAGTTATTAATCCTTGCTTCTCTCTCTGGTCAAGATATGTGCCGACTATCTGGAAGGTACAAATTTACTTCTCATTTTACTATTATAACATTAGCATAATAGTGCCCAAAACAGATGTACAGTCTGGCCTGGTGATTTTTCGTGCACCAACCTCCCCAGTGGGTCAATTAGAGAGATTATTGTTCTTCCTGCAGGGAAGATCAAGGAGCACTGCACAAACGGGTACAAACAGAGGGGGATTGACATATCGATTTCCCAGCATTTCAGTAAAAAACCAAAGTTGACAAATAGAATCCGGAAATCTCCACACTGTCACCTGGATAGGCTCAATAATTTTGAGCTCAATTCAGTGGCTGGGTGACACGTTTGTTTTGGGAGCTTTAAAAGATCTCATGCTGGCAGCTGCAGAAAGCTTGATTCCAGCATTTCCCAAGTGCATCTGAAAAAAGAAACAAGTGCTGTAGCTTTCAGTAAACAGGGGAAAAAATGAAAAGGGTATTATTTCCTCTAAAAACCAAAACAAAACCAACCAGATTCTTCGAAACCAATTAAATTAGCAAAATGGTCCTAGTGAAAAATTTAAAAATGGACAATGTCTCCCCCAATCAAGAAAAAAATAACATAAGAAAGCTTTACTGAGAAGTATTTTTTTTAACTTTTAATTTTCAACAAGAAGATCAGACTCTCTTTCAGAACCTTGACAGGATCTTTGCACAAGGCCCCATGCTTCCCAGTCAGAAAACAATCCTCTTCTTTCACACTGGCTAAGGCCCAAGTATATGTGTGTGGTGGGGTGGTGACAGTGTAGTCCCCTAGGATCAGTGGCTGGCTTCACAGTGTGAAAGTGTGCTCCTGGACATTCTACCGTTTCTCCAGTTCAGGCTCACTTATATGGCTGTGGCTTGGTTTCTATTGTAGGAACAAAGGAAGAAGGAGACCGGGAGATTACAAGTAGCCGGGAGAGTCCCCCTGTAAGAGCTAAGAAGCCGCGAAAAGCAAGGACAGCTTTCTCAGACCACCAGCTCAATCAATTGGAGCGTAGCTTTGAACGACAGAAGTACTTGAGTGTCCAGGATCGCATGGACCTGGCAGCCGCTCTCAATCTCACTGATACCCAAGTCAAGACCTGGTACCAGAATCGCAGGTAAGGAAGGCTGCTTAGGGGAGCAGAGGTGTCTGGCCATTCCCCGATGGCCTCTGGAGATCTAGGGGTTGAGAATGAGAGGGTCTAGAGTAGGTGCCTGGGGTTTTCAGACAAGGGTGAGGATTAGCCACACCACCAAGTGAGAGGATCCGAAGGGCAGCTGGAGTTTGGGCAGCTTTGCACTAGTAAATGTCTTAACAGGTGCTGAGTTCCCTTTGAAATCTGAGCTGATGGAACGCCCCCAACCCCCACACACTTTGTCCCCAAATCAATCAAGCCACA
Organism: Myocastor coypus; assembly: GCA_004027025.1. Taxonomy (NCBI): domain Eukaryota; kingdom Metazoa; phylum Chordata; class Mammalia; order Rodentia; family Myocastoridae; genus Myocastor; species Myocastor coypus. Next base: position 21,248 of record PVJA010014778.1, on the reverse strand, counting down.
CCTTCACAAATTGAGACATCTGTGCAGCTGACACTCAGGCCCAGAGAGCCTGCGTGGGTCCTGCACCCTTTGGGCCTGCCCTAGGCTAGTTCCAAATGTCTGTAGCTGGCAACAAGGCCCAGCTACTGCAGTCCCCACTGAGCTGTCCCACCAGCCTCCTCCTAGATGTGTGGGAGTTGGGAGAGCCAGGGTCCCGCACAGCCTCAGAGACTGGGAGAGCCCAGCTGGATTTGAGTTGGGTCGCTGAGGCAGGCGGGAGACCAGGCAGCTGGGCAGGCATCCAGGCTGGAGGGAGGCGGGTGTCTTGGCCTTGCTACTGACTGCCTCTGCTGTCTCAAATGGGGAGAGTGTGCCACAGAGCTGTCCCAGTACCAAGTGATTTTGTGTAAAATAAACTAAGAGAGTGGGTGGCAGAACTTGCAGGGCCCCCGAACCACAGGTCCAAACCTGGGCTGTCTAATAAAAGGTTATGCTATTTTCAAGCCTGGCTCTGCTCAACCCCCTTGTCTCGATTTTCTCCCCTGCCCCTTTCTCTCGTTTGTGTTTTAATCGTCCATAAGTGCGGTTGGAAATACCCATCCAGTTGTCATCTTTACCATAATTTTCTGTCTCATTACATACGGTTTCAGCCACCCTAATTCTGTCGGAAAACATTAGTGTCATTTGTAGCCAATTTAAAATGGGCGACATGTTTATTAATTTGGCTGGAGCTTAGGGGTATGGACAGCCCACCCGCCTTGTGATCTTTCATAAGGCATTTAAGCAAAAGCCTGCTTCTCTCTTCTTCCTAGTGGGGTGCAGGGGTGCAGCAAGGGACGTAAGAGAGGAAGAAAAACTGATCACGGGTTTTGTTACTTTTTCTTAAGGAAAAAGTGACTTGAAATATGTTCTCCCTCCACTGAGGGTGGCCAGGGGATACTGTCCCCATGGGAGAGTCCTCTCTCAAAAGGATTTTGTTTTGAAAGCTCGTTGTCCTCCCCACCCTAAACGCCTTGTCCACTATGGGGACCTGTCAGCCTGATGAGAGAGTTATTTCCAAAGCTTCAGGGAATAAGAGGGGCTAGGGTCCAGGCCCAGGAGTTGCTAGTATTCCTCCTTTGTTTACATTTTCAATGCCCCCCCCACCACTGGGGGTCTGGGGAGGAGGAGTGGCCACAGCCTAGGCTTTGGGATTATTGGGGTACCTGAAAAAGAATTAAGGCAGTGTTGTGGAAAGAGGAGTCTCATTTGATCTCCAAGAAAGTTACAGGAAGTAACCAAACTATGGAAGGGGGCACAGTAGAGCAGAGGGTTGGAAGAGGTGCAACGCTTGTAGCGCTCCATCTGTCAGCATCTCCATCGCGGTATAGTTTATTGAATTGGCTTTAGGTTTGGGTTGTACTGCTAGTGAGACTGGGGCCGGAGATGTGCGTGTCAGCTTCCCAGAGCTCTTTGAGCCTCAGAGAAAGAAGTTGGAGACCAGAGAGAGTCAGGGGAGCCAGAGAACTGTGGGGTCCTTGGTACGGGGACCTCACCCACCACCGTAGGCTGCAGGCTTGCCCACTTTCTTTCAGGACCAAATGGAAGCGGCAGACTGCGGTGGGCCTGGAGCTTCTTGCTGAGGCGGGGAACTACTCGGCGCTACAGAGGATGTTTCCTTCGCCTTATTTCTATCACCCAAGCCTTCTGGGCAGCATGGACAGCACAACCGCAGCGGCTGCTGCCGCCGCCATGTACAGCAGCATGTACCGGACTCCTCCAGCACCCCACCCCCAGCTGCAGCGGCCCCTGGTGCCCCGAGTGCTGATCCACGGCCTGGGCCCGGGGGGGCAGCCGGCCCTCAATCCCTTGTCCAACCCCATCCCAGGCACCCCACATCCCCGGTGAAGAAGGACGAAAGGCAGTGCGTCCTTCCCTGTCCCCGGCCCCAACGTGGACAGCTGCCCACCTCTCCCCACACCAGGCCACTGGGCCATCAGGCTTCCCTTGCAGCCAACCCTGGGCACCAAGGAGTAGGAGAGGAAGGTGCTCACCAGTGTGTGGGTGTCCCCAAAGAGGAGCCAGCCCTCTGTTTCCACCCCCATTTCAGAGGCAGGGTTGAAAGCTCCCCCATGGTGTGATCGGCAAAATGCTGATGCGAAGTGGAACCAGTAAGTGAAGACATCAACAAAGACAAAACCTCAACTTCTTTTTAAAAAATGACTTTAGGGACAAGCAGGAGGGTGGGAGGGGGGTGGGCTAAGGAGGGAAGAAGGAAGGGCATGGAGAGGAAGGTGGGGTGGAAAGAATTGTAGGTGAACTGCCAGCCTCAAGAACAGACAGAAGGTCTCGCTATGGGCATTCCGTCTGCCCAGAGAAAAGAGGAGGGTGACTGAGAACTTTGCACTGATTTCTCATGACCTTTTTTCTTTTGGAAAAGTGGCATGCTCCATAATATGAAAAAATGTACATTCGAAAGACTGAGTGATAAGTGATATATCATATTTATTATATGTTGTCCAAAAAAGAGTCACTTATATACGTTAGTAAAACATCCTTTTTCTTTTCATGTCTTTTTGATTCAGTAAAATAAATGCTTAGACAAAAATATAGATTTTTTTGTGATTGAAAATTACAAAAATAAAGTTTATCTTTTTTTAACAAGCGATGAAATCCCAGGGAGCTGATTTTACCAAAGCTTTTGCACATACTGAATGAAACGTGTGACTTGGTTAGGGAGAATAAAAATATCTCCCCACTCCCCTCCTCATGCCGAATATTAGAAATTTACAAAATCCGTACAACATTGGGTCAGTTTGCATAAAAACCGCTTGTTTTTCATCTGGTTTCTGGCACCGCTACGAGTGATCGACATTTTTCTCAAACGAGATGGCCCGAGGTCGCGGGAGGAAGTCGGCTCTCTAGACTGTGAACACTGGCTTTGTGGGCTGCCAACCACTTCCCCCCATCGGCCTGGAGATACCTCATCCGTCCCTCCCCCTCTCAAGTCCTCCCGGCGCTGAGGGTCCCCGGTGCAGGGCGAAGACGCCGGCCTCGCAGCTGTTCTGCAGCCCGCGGCGGGCCGCCCGCGGCCGGACAGCCTGTGAGCGAGCAGGAGACTGCGGGGCGAGCAATTAGGGTGCCCCGGGGGACGAGGAGGGGCCTCTTCTAACAAACCCCTGTCGAAGCTTTGATCCTTGCCTTCACCTTCTTGCGGTGGACTCGAGTCATAAGCACCACCAAGCCGTGTGTCCTAGCAAATACACTGTGCTTCAACGCCCAGAGCTGGAAGCCAGTGCAAACTCGGGGCCGGACAGGCTGCCAAGCCTTTTATCTGTGCCTCTGCGGCGCTGAATCCAAAGTACAGACTTTGCCCAGTGTGTGGGGGGAGGCTCTCATCTCTCTCTCTCTCTCTCTCTCTCCTATCCTCTCCAGTCCTCTCCTGTCCTGTCCTCTCCTTTCCTCTCTTGTCTGTGTGTGTGTACAAATGTTCTGAGCTTCCAGGCCAGGGTTGACTTCCAGCTGCATGGCCCTGGCCAGGCTGCTTCCCTATGGAACTTAGCGCTCAGGGTTGTAAGTAGAGGATACAGCTAGTCAGGTGCTTCACTCCTCTCCAGCCCCTAGGTCACTTCCCAAGCTGTTGAGTCTGAGTCAGATCCTGTCACCTCTACCCTTGCACTTACATCATCACTTCTGCCACGTGTATGCAGGGTGATAAGCAACTAAAACTTCTAGGATCTGGTCCCCAACTTTTTCTGATGCTTGAGCCTTAATTATTAGAGTTAATGTTTTTTGAAAACGTGGAGTGGTGTGGGAATAAAAGTTGAGTGGGATGAAGGAAGGAATGAAAGGGTGAAATCCAGGAGAAAACTGCCGCAGGCGCCTTGATCAGACCTTGGCTAATTAGGGAGTGGTTTGTAGATCTTGCCCAGCTCATCAATTTGCTTAAAAAAAAAAAAAAACAAAACTGGTCTGGGTCTTCTTTGATTCTAACAAAAGGGTCTGGACTGGCCCTTCTCATTTTGTGCCTGCTGAGCCAGGGCAGATGCAGACTTGGGCAGTTGGGCTTGACTGGCAATGGGGGTGAAGCTATGGCAGTAGGGATGTCTCCCGTTTGGGCACTCAGTGGGTTCTCCTTGTTCCATAGTAGGGGCCAAGCTTTTTTTTTTTTTTTTTTTTTTTTTTTTCCAATCAAGTTTTTAACAGTCTGTAGTGGTTTGCCTAGGCCTGAAAGGGGCACTTGCCCAGGCCTGAGGATGTTATAGCTTTGCTCTGCACTGGACCTGGGCTGGTCCATTTGATGTGAGGGAGACTTGGATGCACCCAGAGTTTATACAAAGACTCTGCATCAAGAATCACCTCTGGTCCAGCTGAGAAAATGCAAAAACCAACCACAAATCCAAGCAGGGCCCAGCACCACTTTGCGCCCTGCTGGGGAGCCTGCCTGATGCCGCTTCACTCTCAACACTGAACTGGGGCTCCTTGTCGGTGCATGGAGGGGGCACTGCTTACAGAGAGCAAGCTTTGGAATTAACTTCATATTTCACCACTGCTAGTAATTACTCTGGGTACATTAGAGCCCCCCCCACTTCATTTTTTCTTAGCAAACCCCAAATCATACAGTTGAAAGTGTCACTCCCATCTTTCTAAATCTGCTATCGCATACAAGTTAGCAAATTGAGTTTGAGTGGCACAGATGAGGAGTAGAGGTTATCCCAGGAAAAAGGTAGAGTACTGTGTTTCTTTTCATCTTTTTCTTTCTGCAGGAGTGCTGCAAAGGGCACCTTCTCCAGTTCCCTAATATTCAGAAGTCCCCAAAGTACTGCTCAGAAGTCAACAAACCTAGTCCACTTCCTCACCAAGGGTCCTGGGGTTGGTCACAGGTCAGGAGAGCATCCTTAGATATTCATTTATGTTCCCACTGCCCTGTCTGGTGGAAATCAAACTCAGAGCTACACAAGGGCTGGGCAAGCATTGGAGGAAGCAAAATGCTGGGCTCCAAGGTTTGCTGGGGAGTAAGAACCACTCCCATGCCTGTTCTCCTGGGAGGCACCAGGGGCGCTCTCCTTAGGAGCTTCATTCTTTCACTCTTCTCCATGTTCATTTGGTGTCGGAAGGAGGCAATCTATGGCTGGACTCCATTTGTATTGCTCCTTTGATTAAACTGAAATCTGACAGAATAGAGATTTTTAGTGGCACTCTTTGTGTTCAATAGGAAGCGAAATTATTTCAGGGAGATACTCAGGACTCCACAAAGACCTCTTCAATTGGCCTAGCCCAAGTCAGCCTGGGGACCCCAGAACACCCAGCTGAAATCTGTAGTTCAGCAGCGTTAATGAAGACATATCGGGCTACAACCAGTCATTCTGGCCCAACTCGGTGATTTTCAGTGAGTTGCAAAGTCAACTACTTGCAGCTTGGCTCCACTACTCCAGCAAATATACCCACCAGCCTGGGCCAGCTTATTTTTGCTCCACCCCTTAAAATGAAAGGCCACACCATAGCAAATTAGACAGCCAATTTCCTCTGTTGCAAATAAAACCTCTTACCCTCAGACCAATTCTCCCTCCCTCGCCCCTGCCTGGCAGCTGACTTCTGCCTAGGCAGCCCGTTCTTTGAGCCGGCAGAATCCCTTCTCCCTATTTAAACAGTCGGCTTGTGAGTAGTTTGTTTTGTTATATTTTTAACTTTCTAAAAATATTTGGAAAAGCTCTCCCCCGGGGTAGGGAAACTTTAGTTCTTGTTAAACCACGTGGTTACAGAAATATACTGGAAGAGAGCTGCTTGATTTTTGCAAAAGCCAGACAGGGCTTGAAGTCAGCATTCTTAGGAAGAAACCGACTTTCACCACTAGTGGGCACGGTCAGGGGCAAGGCCAAGCCTCAGAGGGAACTGAGGTTTCCCCCTCGCTCGGAGCCCTTGTTGGAGAAAGCTAGCTTGCTCTGCGCTCTGGCTGTTGACTAGAGAGAGGTGTGCGCTGGTGGTGAGTGGGCGCTTCTCCAGTGCTGACCCCACGGACCTTGCAAGAGTGTCCTTGGGCTCCTTGAATTTCTCGCTCAGTGTTTGCCCAGCCCCTCTTCCTGGGTGCACTCCATCCAGTCTGCTCCACCACTTGTGTCTTTTACTGGAGTTGGGGGCTTTTCAGTGACCAGCGCCCCTCCTTTCTTACCTCTAACTTGCTGAACACCGTCAGGGCTGGGTGAGGGTAAGTGTGTGGAGTGAGGGGTGTGCCTTCACAAAGTGGGAGGTGTTACTGGCTTCTTGCATTGGAAAATCAGGTCAACTGTCTTGGGGCGATGAGATGACCCAGAAGAGAATTTATCCTCCCCTCCTTCCCGCTGCATTCTGAAGGTCTCTGTCAGTCTGAGTGCTGCTGGGTACAGAGTCTGGGGCACCGTCACCTTCCCAGCTCGCTTCCTCTCTGCCTCTCCGAATTTGCCACCGTGGGTCTCCCTCTTCCGGTTTCTCCTAGCACCACAGACAGCTCCCAGGTCTCGCGGTGAGCTAGGTAGGTGCTGGGGCCGGCCGGTTCCAGGCACAGCCCAGGCGACCGCAGGGGGCGCGCGTGGGAGGTCCCCGAGGTGATTGCAAACAGCCCTTCCCCGCAGCGTTTCTTGAGTAACTCCAAATCCAAATAGGGTCACATTTCAAAGCACAAAATCTTCAGATCAATAAAGCGATTCAAAAACTAAAAGATCTCCGGGTAAGTAGTGCTCAGTGATAGATCAAGTCTAAACCGCCCCTATTTAATGAGTTCTTAGTGAAAGCCGACTAGGGTGGAGTGGGACCTCAGCCTGTGGCTCCGCAGCCCTTGCGCCGCGGGGACGGCGAGGTCGTCGGTGCCACCTCTCTAAACGGCAGTGACTTCCTGCGCTCGCACAGCCCGGAACACGCTGAGCGAGTGGCGGCCTCGGCCCGGGAAGGCTTTGCTTGGCCCCGCACTCCCTCCCTCCTCGTGGGTTCTGAAAGCTCACAGCTTCCGGGCCAGACAGCGGGTCCTCTCCGTGGTAGCTCTAAGGAAAAGGACGGTGGCCAGCGCGATGTTGAACTTGATTAATGATAAAAGGGCCTTAATAGGTCCTACCTGCAAGTCCTCCACTACAACCCCGCGTGGAGATCAGCCTTGATTCTACGGGGAGAGGCCCCGCCACGGACCTGGAGTACCCCTTCCGCCCGCTGCTCCGGTGTGATTCACGCACCGCGCTGCTGGGGTTTTGGCGCGGCGACCTCCCAGTCCCACCGCGGTGCGGTGCACACTCCGCGCAGGTCTTAGCGAACACGCCGGACCCAGCGTCTGCGCTTGCCCGCCTGCCCTAGAGAGCCTCGCGGACTCGGGTGCACTTCGCAGCAGGGACCTTGTATTCCTGGGACGGACGGGAATCCAGACACTTTGAGGAAAGGTGGTTGGGATGGCCTACAGAGCGGGCCTTTCAGTAGAGCTCAGTGGGTTCTGGACGGAACACAAAGCCTTCTCCCGGGAGGATAGTGAAATAATCCTTGTTCAGGTGGGAAATGATATCCGAACCTAACCTTCCCTCCCATTACTTCAAAAGCCTCGAGGCTGCAAATCTTTCAGATTTCCCCCAGTTCTTGGAAGCCAGATTCTCTTTGTTGCTCCCCCGCCTTCCCCTCTGCGTCGCCTCTTCCTCTTTCCCATTTTAGATGGAGGAACAGAAGCTAAGTGGAATGTAGGAACGGTAGGGAACTGTAGCACCAGTGTAGGTTCAGGCACCACAGGGAGCCAATACTTTCTCCAAAGCCTCTTGGGGCTAAAAAGACAGGGCATCCATTTGGCCCATGTTGTCTTCACAGCAAAGGGAGGACAAGTTTTCTGCAAAACAATCTGGATTTGCAATGCTTTCTGAGGAGAGACTAATCAGGAACTGATAGTGCACTGATTCCTCAGCCACATGCAACCAAATAAGTGTCCTGGTGAAGAATCAGTCTGTATCCTAAAGGGAGCTGCCTGAGAGCACATGGTGGTGGAAGTCTGGTGCCTTGCCCATGCTACCGTAGGGAATCCAGACTATTTGGTGTAATTTTCAAATGGAGGAGTCTCCTAAGTGAAGGGACCCCAGTCAAGTGAACTGATTTTCTGATAACTTAATCTTAAACTCTGATTTTGTTACTGTCTTTAATTTTGTAAAAACTTGTCATACAATCATTTCTGGAAAATGCTAGTAATATTTGGTAATACCATTAGGGAGCTGATGCCCAGCTTCCTCTTGAGCCAGCAATTGTCTCCTGCTGGCCAGGCATCTGTAGATCAATGGATGGATTGATCACATGTTACCTGAGACAGAGTATCCTATAGGAAACAAAGTATACCAGAGGCTGGAGTGACTTTTTATTCATCTGCCTTATTGCCTACAAACTGTTCTGTTAGTAGAAATCTGTCAAGTTGTTGCCGTTAAATAAGGATTCAGAAGGACTCCTACATCCTCACTGGACACACATGGAGGCATCACACTAAACTTACTCTTATGCAAAGAAGGCAGAAGTGGCTCATGATCTTTCAGGGCTATACTTAAGTGACAGATGGGCTCAGAGAGAAATATAAAGTACAAATGTGTAAGTCTGAGCATGCTGTGTTTTCCTTTCTCTTTCTTTCTTTCTTTCTTTTTTTGGGGGGGTGGGTCAGATTGCTTTAGAAATTTCTGGAAATCCACATGCAGATTTTCCCATGAATTCCCCTAGATTTACGTTAGAAATGACCACAAAACACGTTGTTCTTGTCAATATCCACCTCTGTCCCTTGACTGCCATCTGTGCTCACCTGCCTTGGCCATGGCCTATCAAAGTGCAAAAAAAGAAGCAGCTATGAGGTTCCCTGGCTTCCTCTCCCCTACTCACCTTTATTTTCAACCCCGAGTGAAGCAATCCACGCATACTGGGTTGCACAGACTAAGCCCAAACTTTTATTGCTCTTTTCCTTTTACCTCTTAACTGTTAGTTTTGGTTAAAGCCCTTTGCCATACCAGTGCCTAAGAACTGATTTTCCTCATCCCCATGTGTGATACCTTACATCTATTTTTTTTTTCTTCCAGAACTGGGGATTGAACTCAGGCCTTTGAGTTTGCCAGGCAAGCACTTACTCTACTGAGCTATCTCCCCAGCCCCTACCACCTTTCATCTGTGTCCTAATTGTCTCTGCAGCAGCACAGTTATTTTCATATGCCCGAGGTCTGCCTATGAAGATATTTATTAGGGTAAAATTCAATAGAATTTATATGAACATTAAGGCCTTCCTACCTCATTTAATAAAGCTGTAATGACTGCTTTAAGAACAGGTAGTAGATACCAGGAGACAAACTGTGAAGCCAGAGACTTTGAAGGCTCGAGTCCACTGGAATCTGTTCTGCTCTTCATTCTTTGCTTGTTTTTCAGTGCTTTTTATTATACTCTCTCAGATACAGTATTTGATGTGTTGGCATGGGAGCAAGGTGATAGGCCAAAAATTGTTGAGATATATAAATCCCAAAATGGTGAACTGAGCTTGAAAATGTATTGGATCTACTATTAATGTTTTGTGTTTTTTCCTTAGTTTAATTTTATTTTTGCTATTAATATTTTGGAACAAGACTTTAAACATGCAACAGTTATTGAAAATATTTCAGGAATAACTGAGTCCTTCCAGTTGGCAACGTGTTTCACAGGCTTTCTTTTCACCGTGTGAATGATCTAGTCACCTAGGGGAGCATCGCTATGACTGGACTCTGTCGAGGAGCTTGGGAAGAAGGCATTTCCAACATTCATGTTAATAACTAATCGCATGTTAAGCAGGACTGATCTTGATCCAAGCCCAGGATTGGAAAGAATTGCTGAAGTCTTCCAGTGTCACGCTTACTCCAAGTCTCAGTTCTTCCTTCCATATTTTCTTAGAGTCTTTTCTTTCAATGCTGGTTGTCTCCACCACTTTTTTCCTATAAGAATAAAGAAGGAAAAAGAAATGACCAAATTATAGCATTTTTAGGTAATTCTTGTCTTGCATTTAAAGAAGTTAAATTTATGTGATCAAATCCCAGTATAAGAGAAACTAAGATTATTATATAAAAATTATTAAGATACAATTTTCATTGTCAACATAATGCAGGCATGCTGTGGAAAATTTATGAAATACTGAAAAATAGAAGAAAGTGTCTATCTTTGCTAACTCAAACAAACAATTCCTAATGAACATCAGACTCATTCCCAAGTTTTGTTGTGCATTTTTATGTGGTTATTTCATCTGGGATGTTCATATTTTTTCTCACACAGTACACAACTTTCTGTTCATTTTCAGTGTTTGTATGTATGACACATAATGTTTCCTCTTAGAAACCGAATCCATTCTTCCATTGCTGTGCTATTTATTTATTTATTCAGTGTTAGAGATCAAACTCAGGCCTAGCACAGGCCAGGCAAGTACTCTACCACTGAGCTACTCTCCACTCCACTCAGCCCTATTGCTAGACATTAAGATTATTCTCCTTCACAATATTTCTGAGATTTATTTCTATGGGTCATTCGGCCCATCACTTTATTGTTGATTTTCAATTAGGGCAATGGAAACAGTGAAAGAGCGAAAGCAAGACAACTAACTTAGAAATGGAACTGGATCACTGACCAAAGGAGGTGGCTTGGTGAATAGTTCAAATTTAGCTCGCGTGAGATGAGAGCCACATGAGTTAGCTAGGGTACGTTATGGTAACGGAAGGTAAGAACAACTCTCAGCAGTTTTCACAGGTAATTTTTTTTTTTTTTTTTTTTTTTTTTGCAGGACTGGGGTTCGAACTCACAACCTTGCACTTGCCCAGCAGGCACTTGTGCTGCAGAGTTATCTCCCCAGCCCCTATTCACAGGTATTTTAAAACCTCTGCAGCCTCATTACTAGGGCAAGAGATCTGTCTTTGGAGGTGAGGTCAGATCTCTTCTAACTTAGGTGGGTAAAATGCTGCCTACCCAGCCTGCTCTACTGTTTCATGTGCTCCCCTTCTGCTTTGTGTAAACAGAAGGCTTTCACTTCTAGGGCTGCAATCCAGCACCTTTCATGAGAACTACATTCAGGTTAAGGGGAAAATTATAGATCCATAACCCACAAAGAAATTTGAGGGTGGGAGTGGAGGGTTGAGGAAATGAATTAAATAGCACTAGTCTACCCTTTCATTTACATGACACACATTAACCGTACCAAAGAAGTTCCAAGAGAACTGTCTTGTTCTCCTGTCTTCAGGAGCCCATAGAGGGTGCTTTAATTGCCACATTTTCAAACCAATATAATGGTGGGGATGTCTTAGTAATTACCTTAATGAGATAACACCTTTCCTTCCCTCAACCTACTCATTATCACGCCTCTTGTTCAAATTTCAACTACAAAGAACTATACTTGTAAAAAAAAAAGTCTGAAATGTATTGTTCCAGGTCTCATACCCTTAAAATAATCACATTGTATAGATCTTAAAAATATGAAAGAAATAGTACACACAGGCAAATCAAATATGTTAAAGGAAAGGCTTGAGATAAGTAAACTAAACACCTGGGTGCCCTTTAATTATTCTTGGTTGGATTCTTTATCTTGACCTATAGTGATGCTAAGGTGCCAAAGTGATGAATTTTAAGATGTTGGGCTGTGAAGACGTGCAGCTGCAACGCTGATGGATTTAGGAAGGGATGGTAACAAGGTTAGCTGCATGTGAAGTGTGAATTGAGATTTTTGCAAAGAGACTGTGATTGCAGATGGGCATAATGTTGTACCCTTGCATGAAATCTTGCTATTATTGTATAATGGTCAGACAGAGTGTGAAATGACTTATTACTTTTCTTTTATTCTTTAATGAAGTTGGTTAGAGTAGCAGTACTACTGCTAGTCAATAGTAGTAAAGCACACACATACAAAAAAAAAACTATATGACAGGTGCTGAAATATTAAATATTTATTTAGTTTTGACTTTTCCCTATAATTTTCATGAATATCCATATGCAAACAGAAGCATGTCTTTATCCATACAGATACACTTGTACTGATTTGTGTCTGCACTTAGCCTTATTATCCTATATAAATATCTATACAAGGCCCTGATGAATATAAAATATTGCAACCTCCCTGAAAATTTCATAGACCTTTTTAAGTGTGTAAAAATGCTATGTTGCTTTGGGCTGGTTTCTGTATGGTATCCTGATGTGAAAATTCTACTTTAAGTTATGTGGGTAACACTGAAATATAAGTACATCATGGGAACTGGACCTAAGTGGAATGAAATCCCATTATGAAGCACATCCTAACATGGTTTGGACTATGGAGAAGATCCAGTCGTGGTTCTTCAGTTTTGTGACGCAGAGTACATATCTCTTGTTATATCACAGAGGCAATGGTATGGGTGCTTATTTACTTCCCATGTCAGAATCACAAGAAGATTCCATCTCCACCTTCTCAAGTCTGAGGGAAATGACGCTATGATGTTAAAAATAAAACAAAACAAGCTCTCCTGCTGCATTCTTCTACTGCCAGCTTTTGATTCCAGATTCTAATGTTAGGAACAGTAAGAATTATATATTTTAAAGAATTTGGTTTTAGAGATTAGGGATTTTACTTATTATTGTAGAATGATTTTTGTAGGGTTTTAAAGATTCATGATCATTCTTAATACATTGGTTTAATACTCTTGAAATAAATAGCAAACATTTAGAAAGACAAAAACATGTTTTTTTAACCATAGACTTAAATTGAAAATTTACCATTTAAAAAGAAAATTTGTTTGTTTTTATTTTTTCATACGCTTTCATACTAAGACCTTGATATAGTAATAACTCTTGTTCTGGTATATGTCGAGAGTCAAATTATATTCTTCAAAACAACAGAAATCAGCCCTTAGAAACTGGCCTATAAAAATGTTTAGGATTGTCCCTCAGCACCAGATATATTGACCTACTTCCCTACTTCTTTGGGCCATGTTTGTTGCATAGACAGAATTTCATGAGTATGTAGTTTCTTTTCACTAAAAGATACAATTACATATTTATTCAGATAAAATCTTCAGATATAATGTATGCCATATTTTTTCTTTTTTTTTTTTTTTTTATAGAACAGTGTTACCTTTCACCAGAAAGCTTAGAGTAATAGTAGTCTAACAGTGGAGCTTTTCTCTCAAGATTGTTCTAAGAATATATTAGTATAGGGCACTATGAAGACAGGAGGCTCCTTTCTTTCTTTCTTTCTTTCTTTCTTTCTTTCTCTCTTTCTTTCTTTCTTTCTTGAATGGAATTAGTGGGGTGCTTTTAGGAAAAGTTCCAGGTGCTCCCCAAGTGAGTTAGTTGGGTGACTTGGCCACATCTATAGAAAGCATTGTCAGCCATAACTAGTGATCCCTCACTTTTCAGTATCCCTGGAATACAGTGCTGTGACTGGCAAGCACTGTACTGTAAAATCACTCTTCGTATAGCTATGAATGTGAACCTGAATGAGAAAATCTGTTATCTGCTGCATGGTTGAAAATCTGACCCACTGTCTTAAAACTTTAAGACTTTACAAAATTATCTTAGTGGTGTCTGTTGGAATTGTGGCAATGTTTAGGGATCCACCACAGTTTGACATCAAAATTTTATTTATTTATTTATTTATTTATTTATTTATTTTTATTTTTATTTTTTTTTGTCTTTTTGAGTCAGGGTCTCAGTATGCAGTTCAGGCTGGCCTTGAGCTCACTTTTGTAGCCCAGGCTGGTCTTGAACTCTCACTGATCCTCCTGCCTCAGCCTCCCAAGTGCTAGGATTACAGGCGTGCGCCACCACGCCCGGCAAAATTTTATTTATTTATTTATTTTAAAATAATTTTTTATTTTATTTATTTATTTATTTATTTATTTATTTATTTATTTATTTATTGTTTCAGAACCTTTATTTGTTTATTCACTCATTTTTATGGCTGGCTCAGCCTTCCCCGAGAGCAGGGCTGGTGCTGGGGATTGAACCATGGTTCCTGAAGCCGCCCAAGCTTTCCCAAGCAGGCGCTTTAGACCACTGAGCCATCCCGCCGGGCCTTGACATCAATATTTTAAAACTCTGAATGTCTTCTCATTAAGAGAAGTTTTTGACTTACCATGAATGCACAAAAGGCACAGAATTGTTTATTTCAATTAATTTTTCAGCTGACAGAGAGATATCTTCCTAATCTCCTTGCAGGATGAGTGACAATAGTCTTTGGAAGTACTTTTCTTTAGCAGAGTGTTATGGTTTACGTCTAGTTGTCCCCCCAAAGCCTCATGTAGTCATTGGGTGGGGACTTCTAGAGTTTGAGACTTGACCCATGATCCCTGGGATTATGGGTTTTACTGATGGGATTATGGGTCAAAGTACTTCTGGGATTATGGATGTAGCCTAAGGTGGGGGCTAAGGCGGAGAGCCTGAATGTAATATAAGGAGACAGAGAGACAGACTCAAGCTGTTGCTGCTGCTCTGCTGCCCTGATTGATTGGCTGCCTCTGCCACCATTTTGTTGCTGTTCTGCCGCCATGAACTGGATGCTCTCCGCCCTGCTCCACTCAGCCTTGGGCCAGCTGAATATGGACTGAAACCTCCATGAACTATGAGCTAAATAAACCTTTCCTTCCTTTATTTTGAGTGTCAGGTATTTGTCCCAGCAATGAGTGAAAAGTAACTAAGACACAGAGTAAGAAAAATTCCTTGTGGATTGATCACGGAAGGGTGAAATGAAACATTCAAAATCTATTAGGGGCTGGTGAGATAGCTCAGCAGTCTAAAGTGCCTACTTAGGCAAGCTTAGGCAGGAGTGCAGGGACTGCAGTTGGATCTTTAGTACCATGTGGCATGCTAGCCCCTCCCCCAGGGTGGGCTGAGCAGGCCACACCAAAAAAACCAAAAAACAAAAAGCAAAAACTATTTAATAACAAAATGTCATCACATCCCTAAATACTACTGTCTAGAGTCTAGGTTGTTATTAAGAATATTAATCTGTTCATAGTTTTTGATCATAACTAATGAATTATCTAATATTTCCATCAATATGTGAGATGTGTGTCTTTTTGTTCTGGTACTACAAAATGTTTGCATAATTGAGTGTAAAGGGGGCCTGGCAGGATGGCTCAGTGGTCTAAAGCGCCTGCTTAGGAAAGCTTGGGCGGCTTCAGCGACCGTGGTTCGATCCCCAGCACCACATGCTGTGCCAGCCCTGCCCTCAGGGCAGGCTGAGCCAGCCATAAAAATAAATAAATAAACAAACAAAAAGTTCTGAAACAAGAAAAAAAAATAATTGCATGTAAAGCCAGATGTGGTGGTGCACACCTATAACCCCAGCACTTGGGAGGCTGAGGCAGGAGGATCTGAGTTTGAGACCAGCCTGGGCTACAAAAGTGAGCTCAACACCAGCCTGAACTACATAAGGAGACCCTATCTAAAAAAAAAAAAAGATTAAATGCAAAGTCACTGATTAATTAATTAATTAATTAATTTTGTGGGACTGGGGATTGAACTCAGACCCTTGCACTTGCCAGGCAGGTGCTTATTCTACTGAGCTATCTCTCCAGCCTTGTCACTGATTAATTAAAAACAGCACATCAAAATGCTTTTTGCAACTTGACATATATTCCTTCATGAGAAGAAACATGTCTGGTGTTTCACTGTATTTCAAGTACCTGGCATAGTCACTTAAAAATCCTAGGAGTGCAATGAGTATTTGTTATACTATGTCCTGCTATGATGATGCAACCTTTTGGTAGTAATGTTGTTTGAAAATTAATTTTTGGTTAGTTTTTGGCTTTGTCTTACAGATTTCAGTGAGATGAATAGTCATTGGTAAAATTGCATTAGTTTTCAGACATCAGTTTATTCTTCAATTAATCACATTACTAGTTTACATTAAAATTAAGCTCATCTTTTTTTAATAGATCTGAAAATTTGTATACCTCATTGCATTTTTGTTGTTGCTGAAGGATAAAAATACATGAGACTCCTGTTTGCCAAATGTTTTCTAAAAACAGTCATCATTAACAATAATAGGAATTAGCAGATATCAAAGGATGAACTCTCTTGGAGTTGACAGTATGAGTTGTATTGGTAAGGATATTCAGGCAGCTACATAGGCTTAGAAAAAGAATTGAGAGACCTTAGCTTATCAATAATATTCTTAACAGGGCAATGACAACTGAGAAAATGAACTGAGTTGGTAATTTCATAGGTATAATCCAAAGAGTAAACAGAAACAGCTAAATTTGAAGGTTTATAGTAGTACTATTGAAGCAAGGTTGTTAGAAGACACTGCTAATGAAAACAGTGACTTTCAAAATGAAGCTACATTTAGCAACTATTTTTCACCAGAAGTATTTGGCATGATGTTTAGGCTTAAGATTGCTATTCTGTATTGCTTAATGCATTGTTAACTGGAATCTGTGATGTGTGTGGCAGGAAAAGAGAGAAAAACTGATGCTTTTTCACGTATGAATGCTCACATTGGGTTCTCTTTATATTTTACTACATTCACTTTTTTTAGATGCTTGGAGAACAAAAGCATACCAGTAGGGAAAGCTATGTAGTCTTGTCAGGTATTATTTATGTATT
This sequence comes from Myocastor coypus, assembly GCA_004027025.1. Taxonomy (NCBI): domain Eukaryota; kingdom Metazoa; phylum Chordata; class Mammalia; order Rodentia; family Myocastoridae; genus Myocastor; species Myocastor coypus. The sequence goes on along the minus strand of PVJA010014778.1, from coordinate 4,742 downwards.
TTTATTTTGTTGAAAAGATGTGAAAATATAAAGAATTAGAAAACAGAGCAGCTAAAGTAAGTTATAATGAACCATCTAAAAACCCCACAAAGGCATAAGAGCATAATGACAACACATTTTCATTATCCTAAAAACAAATTCTAGCTGATGGTTAAAACCTATTAATTGGATATTTTAGCTACTTACCCAAGGAATAAGGCTATAACAAGTAGCCTTTCATACCGAGGGAGAAAACAGAAATAGTATCATTTTATTTAGAGAATCTGGGTTTCTTATGTTACACAATTTGTGCATATGGAAAAAGTGGAGAGTACATTGAAAAATATATTAAATTTACTTCACTTGAGGGCTTTATATGTATAAATAGGTTTTTTTTTCTTTTTGCGAGACTGGGGATTGAAATCAGGTCCTTGTGTTTGCCAGGCAAGTACTTACTCAACTGAGCTATCTCCCCAGCCCTGTATAAATAGTTTCAATATGAAGATATTTGAGAAAAAAATTGAAGATATAAGGCATAAACCTTAATGATATGACAGCTATCCCCAGAGTATTACCGTAATTCATAATTCACAGGACAGCAAAGCTCAAGCAGATCATTTATTTTATGGTACAAATAGGATTAATACTGTGCCTCACAGATACTCCATATTAATAACAAAGAAAACTGCAGTTCCTCCTTCTCTGTTAAAGCTTATAAGAAAGAACATTAGACTATTTTAGAACTTCCAGGTCATAAAGAGAACATTGGTGCCTATTGTCTAAAGGTGGAGATAACTTTAACAGTATTTTAGTTTGTTTCTTAGGCATTTGAAATCTGTGAACACTATCTGTGTGACCATGTTCTGATTCATAGGCATTGTTGGTGAAACAATGAAACATATGATCATCTTTTGAGCCCAACAATTTCTTTGCTGGTATATAAACTTTAACACCCATCATCCCTCTTTCAAGTTACAACTCCAGGAAGTAGTTCTAAAACATTAATTTGCATGGGCGTCTTAGAAAATGCTGTGAAAAGAATACACTGGTAAAGCCATTGTGAAATTGTTAACTGTGAACAGAGGCCATGGCTATAGAGGTTACAGCATGCGTACACCAATTGGCACTTGAGTCAGTTTTGGTGCCCATTCTACCACTTTCCATTTTGTCTGTCACGTATCATTTTCTGTTTTTCACTTATCTTCCCTTTCTCCTATTCATTTTACTCTTATCTTTTATCCACTATACCTTTATTTAGTATATCTGCTGGGTTTTTTGTGCATATCTGATTATTTGTGCATTTTCCCTTTAGACTATGTCTTATGAGAACATGTAATAAACATTCAAATCTTTCCCACCATGCCTACTACTGATGCTCAACATTGTTCACTGACTTCTTACAAGCTGAAATTCTTGCCTGGTGGGTCACACAGGGGTGGTCAGTATCATTAAGCTTTAGAGTAGGGTTCCTTTTGTTACTAGTTTTTGTTTATATCAATTTAAGTGTCTAATTCATTTAGCTGAGACATAGTGTTTAAACATGAGAGGCTTGGATTATTAACACATTGTTTATATATCAAATTAAATATTTGGTGGATCAAGGAGTCTAGCATAACTCTCTTTTTTGTTTTTTGAGCCAGAATTTTGCTAAGTTGCCCAGGCTGGTCTTCAACTTGCAATTCTGCAGCTTGAGCTGCTCAGAGTGTCTAGGGTACAGGTGTGTACCACCATCCCCAGCATTTTGTATAGCTTTTATATTCCAGTTGGAGTACATGTTAGTGATGATTTTCTCCAAAACGTGAAGCTAAAGACATACTCTTTATATCTTCTCTAAAGCAGCAAAGAAGGTATGAATGAATATATAGTTTCACACAGAGGAAAATTTGAGCTGTAGGGCTGTGAAATCTTATGAACCATCTCTCTTCAGGGGAGAGATGAAGGGAGGGAGGGAAAGAGAAAGAGAACGAGATGGAGCTTGGCAGGGAGAGAGAGAGACAGAGAAAGACAGAGACAGAGACATTGATTTTGATTGTTTTTTTTTTTTTTTTTTTTTTTTTTTTTTTTTTTTTTTTTTTTTTTTTTTTTTTTTTTTTTTTTTTTTTTTTTTTTTTTTTTTTTTTTTTTTTTTTTTTTTTTTTGCAGGCTCAGCCTGCCTTAAGGGTGACCTGGGGATTGAACTGATTTTGAGTTTCTTGTTCATAGGTTTTGGAAAAGTTAATTAAACCCATTGGTAAAATGTTTTAACAAATGTAAGAGTTATCTTTCAACAACTATTTGGTTTATTTATGCTGACTATTCTGAAGTCATGTTTGATATTTCTTAAAATGCTGTCTTAAGTTCTAGAGTATTATTTGTTCATTTAGTCTGAAACAATAACTGAAGAATTTTGATGGATGAATATTAAAGTGTGTTTTGTCTTCTTACAGCTTCTGCTAGGATTCTGTCCAGCACTTCTCAGCAGCCCCCAGAGAACCTGACAGTCTTGGTAAAGAATTTTCATGGGTTGACGATGCCGCCTGGATTTGTCTAAGTATTGTGTGACTTTTAACCTGAGCAGGCATTTTCTTCTCCACCATGACAATGGTGTGTTTGGGGAATTACTTGGCTTCCCCCTCCCCACTACCACCTGTAGTAGAAACACTACTATTTCTTTTTTTTAATTTTATTTTTTTTTTCTTGTTTCAGAACCTTTGTTTGTTTATTCACTCATTTTTATGGCTGGCTCAGCCCGGCCCGAGGGCAGGGCTGGCGCAGCATGTGGTGCCAGGGATTGGGGATCGAACCGCAGTCCCTCCAGCCGCCTAAGCTTTCTTAAGCAGGTGCTTTAGACCACTGAGCAATCCTGCCTGGCCTGAAACACTACTATTTCTAAGCTGAGATAAATCAGATCACTGGCTGGAAGTAACTATGGTCCTGTTAGACTCCTTTTTTTTTTTTTTTTTTTGTGGTATCTGGGATTGAACTCAGGACCTTGTGCTTGCCAGGCAAGCGCTTATTCTACTGAGCTACCTCCCCAGTCCTTGGACTCTATGCTGAATAGTTAGATATAACCCTCAAAAGTAGGGCTTATTTGGGAGCCCCTTGTAAAAATAACTAAATTAATATAGTTTCAATTTTTTTTTTCCAGAACTGGGTTGTAGTGTATATTTTCTTTTTAAGTTCTAGAGTATGTTAAAAAGGGATGTTTTCCCTTTAAAAAAACATAGATATTAATAACATGTCAAGATTTAGTCTTCAGCCTGAAAGCCATTTCCATAGAGGGCTCTTATTAGACTACAATTGTACTATAGATAATGATCAGATGCCTAAGTGAAGCACAACCATTCTTTTAAAGGGCTTCACTGAAATCATTTTGCACTGCGTGGATTGTTTTCCTTGAACACTGCCAGTGATTGGTACAAACCTTTGCCAATGAATGACAAATTTACATACACATCATGTCAGCCAGCAATATTTTGCAGCTTTAATTGCTTTAGCTTCAGGCATTCCATGTCAAAATAAAATGTTCAATGTCCTGCAAGTTACTTTCCTTCTTTGCAACTTTAAATTATTCTGTAATTTGCCTATTTTCTTTCTAAGGTGTTATCCATTTAGTCATTTAATAATTTATAACAGAAAATGCACGACGCAATTTTATTTTTTATTTATTTTTATTTTTTATTTATTTTTATTTTTTTATTTTTTTTTCTTGTTTCAGAACCTTTGTTTGTTTATTCACTCATTTTTATGGCTGGCTCAGCCCGGCCCGAGGGCAGGGCTGGCGCAGCATGTGGTGCCGGGGATTGAACCGCGGTCCCTAAAGCCACCCAAGCTTTCCCAAGCAGGGGCTTTAGACCACTGAGCCATCCCACCGGGCCCATGACGCAATTTTAAATAGCATGTCCAGCTTCTTTTTTAAAAGGTTCTGAGTTAGTTTGTCTCAAAAAGACTAGAAAACTTGAAATGTATTTGCATGAAATGTTTCCTCCTCACCTTAGATCTCAGTGGGAAAGATCTTCCTGTATATTGCTGGACCTTAATATGCCCTGGCGTGTGTGTGTGTGTGTATGTGTGTGTGCACATGTGCGTGCATGTGTGTGTGTTTGTGCTGTTGTGTGATTGTGCATGTAACTTATATTTTAGATAAAATGACATTTGAAAAATCCTTATGAGATAGACTTATAGGCTTCCTTTAGGGTGTGATTCTGCATCACTGGCAAAGATGACTGTCCCATTTCTAAGAGAATGAATGAGATTGGAAAGGTTATTTGTGCTCATTTAGTTAAGTCAATTTTAACAAAGTTGAGTTAAAAGGCAGCATGATGTTTGGTGTACCTTTAGTTGTTATAGGTTTGAATGATGCTAAAAGTACTCTTTTTAAACTCCTTTTTGCAGTACTGTGTATGGAATCCAGGGATACTCTACCACTGAGCTATATTCCTAGTCCATTTTTTATTTTGAGATAGGATTTTACTAAGCTGTCCAGGCAGCCTTCAGCTTATGATCCTCCTACTTCAGCTCCCCAAGTACCTGGGATTATATGTGTGAGCTACTGTGCACAGTGAAAGAATATTTTTCAAGTTTACAATAGTATCTGACATTTACCATTTTTAATTGTAAGATTTTCCATTTATAAGGAGTGACTATTTAATAAGTATTTTTGATTGTGATATTGCTATTCACATGTAAAATAAATTAGTAAATTCACACAAATGTGTAAAAGCCAAAGAGTATCAAACAATTCTGTTTTTCTCTATTCAAGTTATCATATTAAAAGATAATCT
>PVJA010014777.1:0-37768 GCA_004027025.1 Myocastor coypus | reverse complement strand
ACTCAACATGTGATTAACTGCTACTTCAAAAATGAGAAAATTATTTCTGGATAGTGGTTTGGTATAACCGATTAGTGAACTGGAATAAAAAAATAAAACCACAGCTTGGGAATCTAGCTAGGCAGCCTGAGCACCTGCCTGGGAAGCACAAACACCTGGGTTCAATCCTTGTGCCTGCCCCGGAACTCAGAAGCCCTGTGCTAAGCACTGAAACCTGGTTAGTGGTACACACCTGTAATCCCAGGGCTGGGGATGCTAAGACAGGAATCACTGAGTCTGAACTATGTAGCGAGATTCTGTATCAAGTTAATGAAACAAAATAAAATCAAGGCTGTTATATCATACCGATACAAAGAAAGTGGATTAAAAAATGACTCGATGTAAAAGTTAAAGTTTGAATGCTTTAAAAGAAAATATAAGGATTTTTGTTCGTTTGTTTTATTTGGCACAAGGTCTTGCCACATAGCTCGGAATCATATTGATCCTCCTGTTGCAGGTTTCTCAGCCCTAAGATTATAGGTGTGCACCACGACACTCAGTTTCCATGGACCACAGGATGCAGGGCAGGCACAGCTTGTGGCAATGGGGGTGGGATCCGGGTTCTTGTGCTTGCTAGGCTGGTGCTTAGATTGTTGAGCTATCACTCCAGCCCCTGGTTTTCTTAATAGGAATGAAAAAGTTTGTTTCTTGAGCAAACACAAAAAGTAAAAACTTGGAAGAAATGTGTCAACATTCTCAGTTTTTGAAGAAGAACAAGAAATAACATAATTCTTTCTTTAACAATTAGAAAAACATGAAGTTAAAAATGGGAGTATATTACTGTATCCCATGTTATGTGATAGAAAGTTCTGCTTGAATCTTCACCACTTGTGTTGGAGTTACAGTAGCAAAAGTGAACACCCTATGAATATTCATGGAAAGAGAGTAACATTAAGCTACTAAAAGTAAAGTGATAAAGGTAGAAAACCTGGCTATGTCCTAAGAAACAAAGTCTGCTCATGCTTCCACTCCTCTCCTGCAGTCTCAAAGTCCAGAACCAACAAAACAAACTCAGCACCTGTGTAAATACAGGAAAACTATGTCTCCAAAATAGTCACCCTCGTTCACTTCATCTATGTTTAATTTAATCAAATTTGCTAGGAAAGAACATTCAGCGTTTAGAAATTCAGTATGACCACTCCAGGTGTCTCAGTTTGTTTCCTGTTAACCATTATCAAAACACAATTGAGATTTGCAATTTAGAAAGGTGCCTATTCTGGCTTACAGTACTGTAGGTTGGAACCCCAGTGCTATGCCAGTGATATCTGGTCAGCTACTGGTGGGAATCTTTGCTATTTCTTAAGAGGGCAAGAAAGGGCTGAGGAAGTGAAAATCACTTTTATAATAAGCCCTGCCAATAAGAAAGGTGATTAATGAGTGAAACACCTCCTCATGGTCCTGTCTCCCAGTGCCAACACAGTGGTAATCAAATTTCAAGAAGAATTTCGGAGACAGAAACCATAGCTTCAGGCTCATGTTGCTCTAGCTACATCTGTACTTAGGCTCACGTGACTACAGAAGCACTGAGAATTGACCGGAGCTACTGTTTTAGCCATGACTTGGACCGTTCCCATATCTGTTTGCTCCACCAATGGATCACTAGTCCTAACGTAATGAAGACAAAATAACAGCCTCCCTGAAGAGCTTTTGATTCATTGACAGAGATGGACCATACACATTTGCTTCAAGAAAACCTCAACAAATTTCCAAAAGCAGGAATGATCATGCTTCAAGGTTTGGAAACCTAGACAATAAAGGTAGAAATTAAACCAAAGTTTAAACAAAAGTAACTACACTGGGAAATTAAACTACTGCTAAGTAAGTTTTGGTGTATCTCAAGAATTCAGATGTGAACTGATGGAATGACCCGGGTGAAGAGAGAAATGATTCCTGTGGTCCACATTCAGAAAAATGCACCCTGGCCTCTACCATCCTGGCCTCTACCAGCCTCTACCAGCCTCTGAACAAAAATCCTTTCTCCTTGAGAATTCATTGGCTTTCACAGGCATATCTTCCTCATCTTCCTGCCAGCACAGTATCTGATGATACAGCTTCATTAGAAGACAGTTTGTACCCTGAATGTGCGGTGGCTTTGGGGGCCATAGGAATGAGTGGAGTCTGAGGCTTTTATGAGTTGGATGTAGTATGATTCCGTTGGGAGCTCTTCATTTAGCAAAAGCATCCCAGATCCCGGTGATCCTACTTGGCCTATGGAAGCATGCTTCTTTTTTTTGCACAGAAATACAGATGCTCTGGGACTCCGGAAAGATTCTCTACAGTGAAAACTCAGCAGCTAAGTAGTCAGCTCCTCAAGATAGCTCCTTAAGAACAATTCAATGGTCTAATTCAGAGAAACAGATATTTTCCCTCTGTCCCTTTCAAGATAAGATGACATAGAGCTAATCAGTTATACAATGTCAAGCAAGATAACAGTCTATGATGGGGTGAATGCCCCCATATATGTGGGGTAAAGGTAGGAAACTCTGCTTAGTTGGATTGTTTTTTTCCAAAGAGCCAGAGCTCTCACAGAGCACTTGATTCCAGGCAAATGGGAGCTTGGAAGTGAGGCTTGAAATTGAGATTATCATAATACTAAATAACTGGAAGACACTGCTGTCCAAGGAAAACATTTGAGCTCTCAAATCACAGGTCCCTCATCACCATTTGTTCCTGCTCGGCACACAATGACATTTGCTCTACTAAGAAATAAAATCCTGAAAGAAGGGAAGAGAGGATCTGATAAAGACATGGACTGTTTGTCTCCTCTCCTTCCCTAGAAACAGTCAGTGGCAAACTGAAAGAGAAAATCTGGGCAAGGTTAGTAGGAGGTGGAAATGGACGCCAGCCCAAGTGATATTTGGGGGAAGGGAGCTCATAGCAAGCTGACACATTCCTTTGCACTAGTCTGTTGTTTTAATTCTAAAGAATGACAGTTCAATGAAGAACAATGGTGAGTGATGGATTACATAAGTCTTATGGACAGGCCAACTCTGGCTATCGTAGGAACTCTGCTTTGTTCTCTTTTTAGTGTGCCCTGTTTAGCCTTCAATCTGTAGTAATGGAGTTGTCCACGTAGATCTGTCTATTTCTATTAAATAGATTCAGAGATGCTTGGAGAAGCCCCTGCCCCTTTCCCTTGGCTGTGCTTGGCAATCAAGAGGGTCTGTTTAAAGACTAAATGGCAAGGTTAAGGATAAGAACCGGTGGCCTTACAGTCAAACTTGGCTGTGCTTGGCAATCAAGAGGGTCTGTTTAAAGACTAAATGGCAAGGTTAAGGATAAGAACCGGTGGCCTTACAGTCAAACCTCCAGCTCCCAGAAGAGACTACCTAAGGGTTGGCATTCGGATGCTTTTGCAAAGCTTGAGGGACCAAGAACTCATTACCTGAAAGAGTATTTCAGGTCATTTAAATGATGGAATAATTTCATTACACAGTTGAGTAATTCTTTGGAATACATGGGTCTAAAATACTCTCCATTCCTAGTCGGGCGTGGTGGCTCACACCTGTAATCCCAACACTTGGGAGGCTGAGGCAGGAGGATTGGCTCGAGTTCAAGACCAGCCTGGGCTACAAAAGTGAGCTCAAGGCCAGCCTGAACTGCATAACGAGACCTTGTCTCAAAAAGACTAAATAAATAAATAAATAAATAAATAAATAAATAAATAAATAAAATACTCTCCCTTCCCAGTGTCTTCAATGCTAAATGGAGTATTTCTGCCATGTGACCCCTCTCTTAAATCTACTGTCTACTTGTATGTATCTCTTTTGACATTACCATTATAAGCAAATCACAAATGCAGAAATTGAGGCTCAAATAAATAACTCATGTAATATCAGAGTGTTGGGCATTAACAGCTGTTCAGGGATTTGTACTTAGTGCTATTTGATTTCATAATTTGTGAACTCAAACACAATGAGGTACTAAAAAATAACTATCATTCCCTTGAGATACTTTTATAAAAGTTTTTCTATAGCAGTATGCTTTCCATATACTATACTTCAACATACAAATTAGTGTTATTGGGGGCCCAGCGGGATGGCTCAGTGGTCTAAAGCACCTGCAGGCACCTGAAGGACCGTGGTTCGATCCCTGGCACCACAAGCTGTGCCAGCCCTGCCCTCAGGGCAGGCTGAGCCGGCCATAAAGATAAATAAACAAACAAAAGTTCTCAAACAAGAAAAAAAAATAAAAAATAAATTTAAAAAATTGGTGTAATCATTTAAGTATTGTATTCTAAGTACAGAGGAATTGTTTACCAAATTCAACAAGGCCAGAAAATATCCATGCAATTAGACTAAGACTGCACGGCTATCACCTAACTTTTGGTTTTCTTAGTAAACAAAATTTCAAGATTATTTTTATAATTATTATTTCACAAAGGCCTTTCTGGAAGAAACTATTGGCAAAATTTATCATTCTAGCTAAAAATGTAAGAATATTTGTCTAAGTTAAATGTCACCATTTTGGACAAGGTCTGTTGCAATCATTTTAAAATTTGATTCCAACATTCATCATATTGGCTTGTCTTCAAAATTTATGTCATCTACAAGTTTGATAGCTATGTTTTCTAAGCTTTTTGTTATGCCATTGTTAAAACAGTAGAAGACAAGATAAATCACAGTGTCCCTGAATATTGAAAGAGCTAAACATTTCTGGAGAAATTGCTCAGTAACCTGTGTGAAAATAATACAGATTATGTTTCACTATATTATTAATGAAGATGTAAGAGTAACATTTCTTGAAGGCCATAGATATCATGGTATTCCACATGTCAACTGTACGAAAACAAACCAATTGGATCTCTTTTTTATTATATGTATATATATTTTTTCTTATTTCAGGACTTTTGTTTGTTTATTTATTTATTTTTATGGCCGGCTCAGCCTGCCCTGAGGGCAGGGCTGGCACAGCATGTGGTGCCGGGGATTGAACCGCGGTCCCTGCAGCCGCCCAAGCTTTCCTAAGCAGGCACTTTAGACCACTGAGCCATCCTGCCGGGCCCCTGGATTTGACATATTCATTGACAAAATCATGTCAAAGAATATGTTGAGCATCATTGAACATTTTCTACAGGCCTAAAAAGGACAAAGTTACTAATATCCTTCCGAGTTTTCCAGGGAACGAACATCATCACTCAGCATCAAGAATGTGTTGCATTTTTTCAGAAAAAAAAAAAATCTTGGATCTTTCGGGGATGTTGATTTCTTGTATGATAATGTATTTTTGGAATATTACACATTTCTTTCATAACAGAGTCCATCTGGTCGTTTCATCAACTTGACAATAGTGTGGGACTACATATTGTACGTTTAAATACTTTGAAACTCTCAAGTTATGTTACCCTGCTATTGCACTGTTTTGAAATGCGAAGATGGACTATGAGGAGAATTGTTCTAAAAGAAAACTAAGTTCCTTAATATCACCAAAGCCTTAAAACATCACTTCAAACTTTCATTTCACTTCAAACTGAAATTACTGGCTTAACTATTCTTCAGATACAGCAGCTCATCTTCCTGAGGCACTCAGTTTAACAATCTGTGTCTCTTATTAGAACAAGATTTCAAAACGTTTTTCTGTTCAAAATTGCGAATTTAATGTAATGTTATATTTGAAGTATAAGTGAACCTGGATTGCAACCGCCGTGATTTTTCTAGGTGTCCCTTTTACATTTTATGATTTCACTGGCTTTTGAGCACGCATGATTGAACTATTTCATTCTGTTTTGTCAGCAATTCGTCTCCTCTGAGGTCTCTCTGGGCCTACGGCAGCTTTGTCACACCTCTTTGGGTGAGATGACCAGGTGTCCTTGCAGTGTCGCCCAGTGGGGACCCTGAGAACTTGGTCGTTCGTGCCTTGCTCTCACGCCATGGGGACCCGAGTCCCACTGCAATTCCCTGATGTTCCACATGATGGTGGCGTTGTCTCCGCAAAACCGGACTTCCCTTCCTCCCGAAGCTAGAAGTTTAATGCCTTCGGTTTTAAAGCAGCTGTCCAATTGCCAGAGACCTTTTGAAAGGGGGTTTTCAGCCTGAGCTCCAGGGGCCACCTGTAGCTGCACCGCCCGTGGGAGCTTCTGCAGCTCGCCCAGTGAAGAGAGTGGAGATTGCTGAAGGTCTTCAAAGGCTTGTTTACACAAGTGCGCTTTGCTGTTGGGTCTACTTTTTCCGTTCAGATTCTGAGGATGAAAACACATAGTGAGAATTTAAGTGATGCTATTTTTCTGCTGTGTGTTCATTAACCTTTCCCTTTAATCATTTACTTCCCTGAAAAACAGTACTTTCCAAGACAGTAGCCAACATAATGATATATCTGGAATATTCAAGATCCAATCCGGATTAAAGTCTGTGCCGAATGTAAACTACAGGATTCCAAAGACTTCATACCAAAAGGATAATGTAAACATGACATATTTTACCGTGAAAAATACCATGTGGGTTGCTTGGGAGTTGAAGTGTATTATTACAATTGATTTCAACCATTACTTATTATGTTTTATAAAATATCTACTAGAAATTTAAAATTATATATTAGCTACTTTGGGGGTTCCCATTATATTTCCTTGAGGCTGAGCTCCTCTAGAAGGCAATTAGATGAAGGTTACTAAGCTCCAGAGTACTTGTATTCCTGAGTGAAATTTCCTCAGAATTTTTTTTTACCCCAGGCTTTCTCAAAGATCTACTGTACTTGTGAGACAACGTTGCAGACCTCTGCGAGGCTATGGTATTGAGATATTGATGCAATCTACCCAAAAGCAGAACATAGAGATTACAGTCTATCATCTGCATTCTATGTGTGGAAGGGGGCTGTTAATTGATTTCTGATCCTTCTACTATAGATACAGTGATTCAATAAATATGGGTTGGTTGATACTCTCAAATTTATTTTCTTTTTGTCTTCTCTAATTCCTTTACCTATGAAAGATTTATAATCCTCAGTTAGGGGATGTTACATTTCCTGAATAAAGGGATGAGAAAATGATATGATTATTAAGGGGGCTACAGAGAAACAGGGGTGCAAAAAAGATGGCCTGAATTCTGCCACCTCTGTCATGTGCCAGGAACTGCCCCGGTGTTTCAGAGAGACCCACATGACATGGTCTGGGTAGTACATGGGTGCAACTGGGAAAAGAGCCAATTGGCAGGACCAGACAAGGATGCGTAACTTTCAAGATTCTGTAGAAATTCTGTTTACTATTTTGCTACCCTGGAAGCTATTGGGAAATCACACACATTGGCCACACTTCTTTTCCTTCTTAATGTATTTAGTACAAGGTCACAGAGTCTCACTACACATACGGGACTCACAGTGATTCTCCTTGTTTTCAGCCTCCCAAGTGCTGGCAGGCTTGGGTCACCAAGCCCAGTCTCAGTCACTGTCACAGTACACCCCCAGGGGTGGTGGGGTGGCACAGCATGTGGTACCAGTGATCCAACCTCAGTCCCTTTGTCTGCCTCAGCAAGCGTTTTATACCCCTGAGCTATCTGGTCTGCCCAGGACACACTTTAGACTGGAGAGTTGCCGAGCCCTTCTTTCCATTACTTAAATATATCTTTTCTGTATTTGGAAATCTAGAGTATTCATTTGAATTAAACATACCATTTGGGGGGAAGGAAAAAGTCTTTAAAATGTAAAATTTGTAAATGTGAATTAGACAGCAAAGTTGAATAGTATGATTGGGTACTTTTGGCTGCCAACTACAGAAAAAATGCCCTGGAATTTGTAGGTGAAACACAAGCATGACACAAGCATAAAAAGGATTGATTAACACAATCTCCAGGTTAGCTACCCACTGGCAACACGGGTCTCTGCCTTACATGCAGCAGGGCAAGTGTGAGTCTCTCACACAGTGTCCTTCTCTTGGGTTATTCAATGAGTGGCACTCAAACTATTACTTTGAAGTTCACAGTTTTTAAATCCAGAAGAACAAAATAATGATGATGATGATAATAATAATAATAATAATAATAATAATAATAATAATAACTATACTAACAGTTCTTAAGTAGCATCTTGGTACAACAAGCAGTGCTCACTGCTGTTCCTGTTTTATTTCACAGTAATTCCTGGGAGAGTCTACACTATCACCACTATTTTGCTACCAGGTAGCAGCTTTGTTGAGGTGAAGTTGAACATCACATAAAGCCGGCAGAGCGGGGCTATTCATCTCATCTTTCTATCAGCACCATTCCCAATCCCTGGAAGATCGTTTAAATAAAATGGATTTTCTTGACTTCACAGAGAGTGAAATATCTTAATCATCCAAAAGGGAGATTTATCAAAGTTCACAATATAAGTTTTCTTACTTGGTGAAATTAAACTGACCTCCAGTAATGCCAAATAAATTTATTATCGCTGTTATTATTGTTTGTAAATATTTCTTAAGAGCAAGTTACTTCCATATTATATAATACTAAAGACCAATTTATAATATATATTTATCCCACAAATTTAATCAAAGACAAAGATGTTAGATCAACATTTCATCATCCTCTTTCCCTGCCTTTGCTATTCAAACATCCCATTATTTGTTTCATTTTCTGCTTCAAGACGGGAAAAAACCACCCTGATACAGGCTCTTACAGGGACTATCACAAGAATAGCATTGATTAGATTATTTTGTTTGTTTTGTTTAGTTTTTATCTTTTTTATATTATTTATTTGGTACAGGATCTCACCCCACAGCTGGAACTTGCAGTGATCCTCTTGTCTCAGCCTCCTCAGCACTGGGACTATAGGCATGCTCTAGCACACCCAGTTTCAGCGGACAGAACAGCATGCTCTACTTCAGATCAAACCCAGGTCCTTGTGCTTGTCAGGCAGGCAGTTAGATCGCCGAGCTATCTCCCCACATCTTGATTAGATTTTTCTCACTGTAACAGATACCTGAGATAAACAGCTTAGAAAGCAGCAAGCTTTCCTTCACTGTATGATTTTAGAGGTGTCAGCATAGGACCAGTAGGCCTTGTAACTTTAGGGCCTGCAGAAAGGCTCTACAAAATAAGCCCCACTTCTTCAATGTTCTACTATGTTCATATAATGTAACCTTGCTGTGCCAGCCTCACCTCTGGGGCATGCTGAGGTGGTGATTGAGACTGGGCATGGTGGCACACACCAATAATCCCAGTGCTTGGAGGCTGAAAAATAGGGAGGATTACTACATGTCTGATCTGTATAGTGAGATCCTGTACACTCTGTACTAAATGCTAAGATTAGGTAAATAGATAGATAGATAGATAGATAGATAGATAGATAGATAGATAGATAGATAGATAGATATCCCTGCTGAGAAACAGACCATAAGTTATATACTCATGAAGTCAGGAGTATATAACCTCAGGAACTTCACAAGATGCTGTGTGAGGAACTGTCTGGTATTCAAGGACTAGATTTTGGTAGATAGATGTGAGAACACCATGACTCAGAAGGACCTGCACAGTAACAGTGGAAAGGTTTGAGCCACCAAGACAAAGCAGGTGTGATGTCTAAGATGGTGTACATGCTCTTGGTCTGGCAGACATTGCACAGTCCAAGAATAGGCCATTGGGTTACACTTATTCTTCAGTTCTTCTGCATGGAGTAGGATTGGACAGAGGAAATTCAACAAAGGCAAAAGCCCCCTGAATACATTGTACTCTAAAAAATATACAGTGGATACAGAGAAGGCCAAGGTGAGCCTTTGAGCATCACACTGGATTTGCATATATTTTACTAGTTGGACTATATATTAATATAGCTAAATAGTTTCATAATTAGTATATATGTCTTTGAGTAATACAAAACACCAGTCTAAACTAATGGCTTTCAAGTAATAAAATTACATTTATAGATTCTTATTTTGCCTCAAAGCACAATTCAATTATTCTGATTCAATTATTACAATGCAAGCTCTGACAGCTCTATTTTTTATTAGAAACATTTATTCACCGGATATTTAAAGACTTAAGAGTAGTAGCTAGAAGAGTATATTTACCAATACTCTGAAAAAGTTTTGCAAATATAATTTCCATCATTTGTTTATATGACAAATTAGGCACACCTAGAGTCATCCTTATTCAGGGTTTCTGTGTATTTGTTAGCTTTCTACTCTCTGGAATTTATTTGCAAACTCAAAATAAGTACTAGATATGAAGGACCAATGTACTAGAAAATTTAAGAAGCTCAGTGGGCCAATTTTCATTGGCAGTCCAAAAAGTAACACTTTGCCTTATTGTTGTAGCTCTTACACTAAAAGTGTCTTCTGCATGGTCTACTTTGTGTCACCTATTTCTCATAGTTGTGTGCTAATTGATGCTTTCATTCTTTAAACTTACACCCCTCAGCCTGTAGTCCTGCAGTACTATATAATGTTCTCACATGCAAGAAGTTTTAATGTGCCTTGTGGAATAAAGAAGTGTATCTGATGAGCTTTGTTAAATAGTTGTAAGGATCATTAAGTATGGTTCAATCCCAATGAGTCAACAATCTATATTGAACAAGGTGACTTTAAATGGAAACATACATAGAACAAGGTTATTATTGATCAGTTGATTAAAATGTCATGAACAGTAAACTAACTGTTTATTTCCCCTGGAGCAATGGTTTTAGATCCACTTATTCAGTCTCCATGTCAGCTTTATGGCACATTGTCTTAGTTACTCTTTTCTCGTTGCTGGAGCACATACCTGACACTCAAAATGAAGGAAGGAAAGGTTTATTTAGCTCACAGTTACTGGAGGTTTCAGTCTGTATTCAGCTGGCTCCAAGTCAGAGAGGCACATGGCAGAAAACAACCTATCATGGCATCAGGCAAGAGCAAAAGCATGGGAGAGAGTAGCAGCAGCTCAAGCAGCTAACTTCTCTTCCTGTCTTACATTGAAATGCAAATCACCTGCCCCAGGGGAGGAGCAGCACCGACATCCACAACAACCAATCACAAATTCCAGAAGCTGCCTGATGACTGCATAAAGCTTTGGGATGACACCTATACACAAAGCATAACATACATAAATTATAGTACAGAACATTATGAGAATTGCTTTTTCAATCTCCTTGAAGAAATTCAAATCTTCTTCACTGCAACCAATAAAGACATTTTAGCTTGGTTTGATGGCACACACCTGTTATCCCAGCACTTGGGAGGTGGAGGCAGGAGGATCAGTGTGAGTTCAAGACCAGCCTGGGCTACAAAAGTGATCTCAAGGCCAGCCTGAACTACATAGCGAGATAACATCTCAACAAGACAATCAAACAAACATATCTTACAAGAAAATCAATATTTTTATGTACCTAAAGATATTACATAGATCACTTAGACCCTTGTCTTTTAAAAAGGAAAGGGAAGAAGAGAAAAAGAAGAAGTATAGTACATAATGCATTTTCTCAGTATAACTTGAATAAGACAAAAATGTACCAAAAATCGAAGAATATACAATCAATTCACCACCAATAAAAAGGGAGATATCTGTTAAGGAATCAGAACACTGCTAAACTCGGAATATCACACAGTGCCTCATAAACGTATATGTGTGATTTTTCAAGGAGCAATGATATTTAAAACGACTACAAAGTCCTTCTGTATGCTAATGAATTTGATAGTTCAAGTGAAATCGTGAGTGTTCTTAAGAAAAATACTAGATGTGGTAAAAGCTCTAGTGAATAGAAACAATAAAAATTTCATTTGAGTAGAAGTCATAGTACCATTAAGCCCCATCAAAATACGCCCCCTTACTTCTAACAAAACCTTCATGCTGCTGTTCATTCTATTCTCTGAAGCAGTTCTGGAAGTCCTCTCTCTTGGGTGAATTTCCTAACAGACTCCTTGTTTTGAACTGATTGAAAATATTCTATCAAATGAAAACCGTACTTTGCAGTGTGCCCTTACTTTTCTTGTTCACTGTATCTAGTGTATCGGAACTTCTGACTCTTCCCCAAGACACAACAACCAGGGAAGCTATAGATTTTGAATCAATTAAGAACACTGAGGCACCTGTAGACACAACAGTTCAACTGAAGACACTCATGAAAGATTTCCAGAACTGCTTCAGACAGAGGCAAGAAAAAGGAACTGTATGTGAAGTGTGGCAGAGGATTTCAGGTGGGATTAATGGCAATAATCTTTTACTATGACCTATTGTGAAGATTTAAACACTCACTGAATATTTGGGTCACTCCTGTCTCTCAGAGGATATATCATTCAATGAATGGCACTGAGATATAAAGTTCATAAAATTAAAGATTATATTTTTCATATTCCATTAGAAATATTTTTTATTCAGCTTTTGTTTTTCTTCCAACGCTACTAAACACATTACAAACACTGACTCAATAAAACATGCTCAATTCAGAGTGGTCAAAGTTAGAAGAAAATCAACATGTAACTAATATGGGCTAATTAATATAATAACAGTTCTACTGGTTAGGGAAGCAACTGCACCCGATCAAGGAATAAGATATTTTTAAAGAGAAAAAAATAATTAAATTAATACAGAATTTCAAAACAAGATGATTGGAAATTAACCATTGTAGTTATATTACACCTTGCTATCTTCAAAGTAGAATTTCAAAAGAGACACTCTGGAACAACTTACACAAAGTCAGAGTACAGAAATTTTTTTACTGGGAGATACTTATTGTTGGGTCAGCCTTGAGGACCGGAATAGAAATTTGACCTCCTGGCCCCGCCCCCAGGGCTCTCTGAGACAATGGAGACTGGGCGTGGTGTCCAGTGATTGTAATCCCAGGTCTTGGGAGGCTGTAAGCAGGCAGATCACTATGAGTCTGATCTAGTAGTGAGACCCTGAACACCCTGTGGAACCTTCCCTAAAATGAAAACAAAACAAACAAAAAAGTTTTATGAAACTTGAATATGCACCTCTTCTGCTAAGGCTTGCAATAAGGCCTGAAAACATTTGATCATAACTTTCATAACAGGGCCCAGTTGTTCCCTCTCACCTTTTCTTCCAAGCAATTCCTTCTGGAAGCCTTTTCTGCCAGGCCAGTCATCCAACTATTGGGGAGCTCCAATTCTGTGAAGCATTTTTTCACGAGGTTTTAAAGCTGCAACCCACAAAGAGTCACTGATGTTAGCAAAGCTAATAGTTTAACTCCAAAGAGCAGAAAGGCTCAGAGAGTAGGAATTTGTGACAATCATTAGCAGAAGTCTTATGATACTTGAAATCATAGGAAAACTGAGCAATGATCAAGGCTCAGTGAGGAACTGGATGCAGTGAGGAGGCAAGAAGGTGCATAACAAGTGACATTGATGTATCTGAGTGCCAAGAGAATGCTGATGTGGCAGCTACACAGGATGGTCTTAAGGGCAATGACATCATGCACTGTGCGCCTCACATCCCATGTGCCCTAAAGTACATGCAATACTATGGTTCACAAATTCCACTAAAGCAGACAAGTTTATGTAAATGTGAAAGATAATCCCCCCCCCTTTTTTTGTATTTTAAGGAAGTGTCTACAGGGTGTTCAGGGTCTCACTACTAGATCAGACTTGTAGTGATCTGCCTGTGTACAGCCTCCCAAGAGCTGAGATTACAAGCAGATGCCACCATGCCCAGTCTCCATTGCAGTCTCAGAATGCCCCCACATCGAGACTGGCATGGCAGGCCCAGGAACTAAACCCCAGCTCCTGTGCCTGCTTGCAGGCACTTCAATCTGCTGAGCAATTTGGTCAGCCCAGAAAGACAATATTTTATGTTAGTCAGTTTGTGTACATTACACATTACTTAGGATGGCAGCAGGTAGGACATTAGCCAGAAATGTTAGAGGTGAAAGTGTATGAGCTGTGATAAAAATATCGTAGCTGTTTACATTTGTTTTGAAAAATGCGCAGTAGTGCTAGGGAGAGAGCTCAGAAGCATAAGAGCCTGCCTGGCAAGCCCAAGGTCCCAAGTTCAATCCCCAGTGCTGCAGGCACTCGGTGTGGTCCCAGAAATGGATATGGTGGTCCCGCTGAAATCCCAGTGCTGGCGAGGCTGAGACAGGAGGATCACTGGGAGTCTGAACTGTGTAGGAAGACGCTGTATCAAAGAGAAAGGAATGTGTAACAGTAAAAAATGTATTGTTAGTAATCCTCTTCAGAATACTACTCCCTTTCAATAAACTTATTCCACCTTATCTATCTATCTATCTATCTATCTATCTATCTATCTATCTATCTATCTATCATCTATCTATCTTTTTTTGTCTTTTTTTTGAGACAGGGTCTTGCTATGTAGTTCAGGCTGGCCTTGACTCACTTTGGTAGCCCAGGCTGGTCTCAAACTTGCACCGATCCTCCTGCCTCAGCCTCCCAAGTGCTGGGATTACAGGCGTGCACCACCACACCCAGCTAAAATCTATGTATCATCTATCCATCTATCTATCTATCTATCTATCTATCTATCTATCTATCTATCTATTTCTGTTACTTTTTGAAGTAATTTCAGATGTCATTGTTTGTGATTGTCTTCAGCTCCTTTGCTATTGCTGCCTTGTTCTTCGCAGTCAATTCATAGAATTTAACTTTCTTGGCCATTTTCATCTCAAGGAGGAGCCTGATGTCGCAAGGTGTCAGGTCCCTTACACAGGTGCATGAGGAAGTACCATAATATTTTTATGAACCTGTCTTTCCATGGGATGGCACTTGGCAGCAGCATTAACTGTATTTTTTTTTTATCATACTTCTAAAAGAGTACTTCCAGAACTACCTCAGAAAGTGGTAAAAACATTGGGATAATTGTGTTCAAAGCAAAGGAGGAAGATAGGGCTAACGGGGATGTATTTTGTACTGTAATAATATTTGCTCAATTTAAACAGTTATGATATATGTTGGTCATATATTGTAAGTGGATTGCAGCAGTTGAACGCAGAAGAAAATCATCTTTATTGGTAAATATATCTTCTGCCAAACAAAGTGGGGAAGTTAGGAAATGACCGGAGTGCGTTGGTGAGCCCATCAGAAGTGCGGAGGGTTTCTCTCCTGCCCTGGCCAAGAGACCAAGAGTTGAAATGATGATGTAAACAAGTGGTTTCCCAAATCACACGTCGGAAGTGGATTAGTGGATAAGGCTTTTCAAGTAAATCACTTCAGTGCTGGTTACTTGCCGGAATGATCCATCATGAAAATTCATGAGAAACCTTCCCCATCTATCAACCTTATCACAGAGCTTGCCTGATGCATCCTGCCGTTCCCAGCAAACTCAGTTTCTTGCCGGTACCCATCCATCTTCTTTCTTTCTCTACTCATTTGCTGACCTCAGAAAGTGAAGTGTGTGCGTGCGTGCATATGTGTGTGTGTGTGTGTGTGTGTGTGTGTGTGTGTGTGTGTGTAGGGTTCATCCTTCTTGGTAAGACTTAGGTTACAATACCCCAACACTCTATGCTTCTATTATGAACTGTAGACTCCAAACAAATCAAAACGTTAGAAGCGTTTCCTTAGGTATGCATTGCCAACAACTTCACACACTGGTCTGGTTTTGTCTGACCAAGGTGCAGTGCTTTGGAATTCTAGCACCCTTCTATATACAATGCATTTCTACTAGAACTGACACACTGTCATAGTGTGTAGGGATTTTTTTAAAAAAAATATTATAGGTTCATATTGAATATGATGTACCTTAAAATCCCTAGAGTTTTTGTATATCAGAAACTATTAGAACTAGATTCTTTCTTGTTTTATTCTAGAGAAATGGATTTTCATGGCAAAATGAGAGCATCTCTGTTTCTGCTCATAACACCCACTTAGGCAATTTCTCTGCTCCAGCTGCACTCGTAGGGAAGCTGCACTGCTCCCTGTATTACTCCTCCAGCTGATATTTCTTTCTATCCCACTGGAAGATCAATTTTTTCTAGAAGTTCTGCTCTGATCATGTTCCTCCCTTGTTCACAACTCCAATGTCGCAGTCCACCATTTAGTCTGTAATATCCAGACTCTTTGTCCACAAATCAAAGTACTCTATAGTCTGTCAAAATTCCTCTGGTATCATTTCCCATTTCCTTTCTGCACAATTTCCAAAATCCTTACAAACTAGCTTACTACACTGTCACCAAAGAATTATTTTTTACCTCTGTAGCACCTCTTTGCTCTATTCTTTTGTTCTACTGTTATCAATCTTTTAATTAAGGAACAAATTTAAAACTTCAGAAAATAAGTGTGAATGCAGAATACTGTACTGAGAACTGTAGTATAATCGCACTCCAGATTTACTTGTTGGGAGAAATTTTCCATGTTTACGTTTTTCATTTTTGTTTACAGATCTGGCATATTTTATGATTCTGGGAAAGTATCCTGGCAGTGAACATTTCATTCTGAAATAATTGGAAATTCATCAGATGTTTAGGAAGTCCATAAAGAAAGCTCACCTGTCATTTACCTCCGTTCCTTCCATTCCCTCCGAGATGACAACCTGCAAATCTACACCACAATGAAGTGACAGAACATTGACAAGGACACTGTCAAAGTGTGGAATATTTCTATCAGCTCAAAGCTCTCTCGCAGGACCTTGGAGCGTAGCTCAATGGTAGAGTGTTGTCTGGTAGGAACAAATTCAATCCCTAGTACCACACACAGACACACACACACACACACACACACACACACACACACACACACACACCACAAAGCTCTCTTGCACTGTCCTTTTTTTTCAGTTTTTGTGGTTTTACTGAAGCACAAATGAACATGTACACCAGCCGTCTACTCGTTTTCTTGGGGGCACAGCGTGTCATTGGGATTGGTGACTCGGAGGGCTGGCTGGGATGCTCTTTCCACGATGGCCTTGTGGTTCTTAGAGGGGACGTTGTGAGTGATCTCTGCACAGTAAGACCTGTTGCACATCAGCTGCCCCTCCAGCTCCTTAACATTGTGCACCAGCAACTTCCGGAAGCCACGGGGCAGCATGCACTTTGTCTTTTTGTTACTTCCATAACCTATGCTGGGCATCAAGATCTGGCCCTTGAACCTTCTCCGCACCCTGTTGCCGATGCCTCTGGGTTTCCGCCAGTTTCGCTTAATTTTTGACATATCGGTCAGACTGGTGCCGGATGAACTTCTTGGTCCTCTTTTTCATGATCTTGGGCTTCACGAGGAGTCTGAGGGCCGCCAAGGTGCCAAGCGAGAGACGGCTGCCACCTCCATAGACAGCGCCGAGGAAGAGCTTGCACTGACTTTTCCACAGCTACACACACTCATGTGCTGCTATCCCTCTTTAGCTCTTTGAAATTTAATTTTCTTTTTAATCAGTAGGTTGAACTCAGGATCTGGCACTTAGGCCCCTGAGCTATATCCCTGGCCCCGAATTTGTTTTCATATGGTTTATTTTCAAAATATTACAAAAGTACTTCCATAGCGTATAAGCTTTTATCAGTAGCTGTTTTCCTTCAGCCATACCTGTCTGGAGATTTTCCCACATTGTTGAACATCAGAACAATTTATTATTTTTCTTGATGAATAGTATTTTATTGCATGGATGTGCAAGATGGACCTGTTTACCTACTAAAGGACAGTAGGCTGATGTACTAATAACTCAGTGTGTCCACACAAGGTTATTACAAATAATACCTGCATGAGTACTCATACAGGTTTTTGTGTGACTACTGTTAAGATCTCAGAACAAAGGTATATAAAGAGAAATGCTAGATTACTGAGAAATTGTATGGTTTGTTTTAAAAAGACATACCTGTCTTTGAGTGTGGCTATAATAGCTTACATTCTCATCAATAATTTTTTGCTACTACATTCTTTTTTTCTTTCTAATTTATTGATATAAGGTCTCACTACACAGCTCAGACTCAGAGTTATCCTGTCTCAGCCTCCCTCCCCAGTGCTGAGATTACAGGTATATGCCACCACGCCCAGTTTCAGAGAAGTGCAGCTTGCCCAAAGTTCTGGACCTGCATGGCGTGTGGTACCAGGGATCGAATTGGGTCCTTGAACTTACCAGGCAGGCACTTAGACCCCTGAGCTATCTTCCCGACCTCCTTCTTCTTTTCTTTCTGGAATTCCAGTTACATAAATGGTGCAACCTTTGGTGCTTCCCCATAAGTAATTGAGGTTATTTGTTTTCAGTTTTTTTTCCTTCTTTAGAGTGCTTTATTTGTTTGTGTGTTTTCAGAAATATTCTCTCTCATCTGTCTCTGTTTCTGTCTCTCTGTGTGTCTCTGTGGGTCTGTCTCTGTCTTTCTCTGTCTCTGTCTCTGTCTTTCTCTCTCTCTTGCTGTCTCTCTGTCTCTCTCCCCCCTCTTTCTCCCTTTCTCTCCCGCTTTCCAGTGTCTCTTCAGTGCACTATCTCTTTGCAGTTACTCTCATTTACTGTCAAACCTATACAGCAAATTGCATTTTGATGATTACATTTTAGTTATATTTTCTACATTTTTGGTTGCTGTAACCGTGATTCCTTTTGTCACCGTGTTTCCAGTAATACTTCCTTTAAATCCTTCCTACTGCTCAGCCCGGGATTTGAGTTAACTTCCTACTGTTTCGTGTTGATGGTCCTTCTTCTGAACTTGTGACTAGTTGGCATCCGTTCGCACCTCAGTTAGTGAGGATTGCGAGATTCCTCATTGCCAAGGGCCACAGCAGCACTCAGTGTCCCAAGACAAGAAAACCTTGAATGCTACAGGAAAGACAGAGCCCCATCACTAAGTAGTCAGAAGAGCCTCACAAGTAGGAGTCTTGGTGGTCGATAGTTGATCCTGGTATCCCTGAAGCTGCTATTGATGAGCCGTCTATACAAGTTTTCCTGAATCTGTGTAAGTAGAAAGCTGCGTGTTTGTTGAACACAGAGGAATGAGACAGATCCCTACAATTAGCAAATAGAGTAGGTGGTTCCATGGAAGCAGCTATGTCCAGTAAGGGTATCTCTTATAATAATACCACAGAGTTCAAAACATTGTGATTAAAATTTTTAAAAATGCAGCAGGAAGATATTAGTGATGTAACCAAGCACCACCAAACACTGAACTCAAACTTCCAAGTTCCAGAAACTTCAGAAATAGATGTTGGTGGGCCAGCCAGATAGCTCAGAGGACTAAAGCACCTGCTTAGGTTAGAACAGCAACCGGGTTCAATCCCTGGCATGCTATGCCTGCCTTGCCCCTGGGGTGCTTTGAGACAGAACTTGAGATTGAGCATGTTAACACACCTATAATCCTAGCACTTGGGAGGCTGAGAACAGGAAAATCACCACAAATCTGAAGAACATAGTGAGATCCTATAGATCCTGTCCTAAATACATAAAAAAAAAAAAAAGATATTGGATTTTTGTACTGCTCAGTCTATGGTAATTTTTGTAGTAGCTAGAGCAGAATAATAGAGCAACATAGGTCTTAATTTTCTACATGAGTCATTCAAGTGTGTGGAGGATAGGGCTGGGGATAGGTATGTGTGTGTTGTACAAGCATAAACCTATTTAATATATTGGCATGTATTTATTTATATAAATAAATAATTTTCATGAATAATATATAGAACAAATACATTCAAAACAGGACAGGTCAACTTGAGGTTTTCAATAGAAAATAACATGTAAACAATTTTCCTTGGAGACCGAAAAGGAAAATGTACTTTGTGACAGATTCCTTCCAACAAGTTAAAAATACTGATAGCCAAAACATATCTTTTGTGCTTCCCATGTTGCTCAGATATTCTATCATTTACTCTGCTTAGTATGCATTACGAAGCCTTTAAACAATGGGTCCGTTATACAAGAGGTAGAAAGAAAACAAACCTCCTTTGCAAGATGTTCTCTTATCTGGCCTATTAAATTCCTCTCCTCATGCTGACCTTTCAAGTAGTCAAAGCAGAGGCGAATACTTTGACACCAGCCTACACAAGCATTTTCTGTGGACCTCTGTGCAGCTCCGATCAACACTGTAAGAAGTGTCATTCCAATCTGGCAGATTTTTCTTGATATGTCAAGCTCTCCTCTGCCCACTTATCATCTTGAAGTCTCTCTTTTCTCTCTATTCTCCCAAAATATGAGAGGGAGATCCTTTGAAAGGTTATTAAAATTTGTTTTGTAGTCCATTGCCTCAGAAGGAGAGCGCTAGAGGTTTGATTTTGATCAGTCAAAACTTGATCAATCAAAAATTGATCAAATCAAGAACAATTAGCGTGTTTCCTAAGCTGACTTTAATTTATCCTTTCCAATGAATACCAGAGTAAAAAAAAAAAAAAAAAAAAAGACATTGCTCTGCATATGAACTGATTGATAATGTTTTAAATAATTTACTACAAAGCACTTTCTACTTTGGTAATTTTAACGACCCATACTGACTATATAAATTTCAAAAACAATTACATGCGGCAGAAGTATGTAATATATAGTACAGCTTGGTAGAGTTGGACTACAGACTATATGATTCCACGGGGCTGCAATACATGAATTCAAGGGCTTCCCCAACTGGTTCAGTGATCAAATTACCAGCATACTCATATTAGATCCATATGGGAGGGTGAACACACACTAACCATATTATAGAATTGATGTATAAAATCACCATCTCTATAGAGTAATAATTTTTAGTGGTGGAAGTAACTATTTCCAGCCATACTCACTCTGACATGCATTGGTTTTATTCCTGTATGGACACATACCTGGGCTGTAGCATACAACAGAAATCAACATACGCTGCGAGGCTTAACTTTAAATTTGTGGCTATAAAGACACAAGATTCTCCCTTCAAGACATTCCTGCTGACTTTAGACACAATTATCCATCATTCTTGCCACTTTCTGAGGCAGCTTTAGAAGAGCTCTCTCCTGAGTGTCTTTATAAGGTATGATCCAAAATGCAGTGAATACTGCTGTCCAGTGCCATCTGCCAGAAGGGCAGGGGTGGCCCATCAAACATTACGCTGCGTCCTCTTCTATTTTATTGACCACATCTGGCACTGCACAACATTGAGTTCTTTCCCAACAATGACAACAACAAAAATGATCACGAAAGGTCCACATTTTAAATTGACTCAAGACATCAAGGCAGCCATTACAGCACATCATAAAGACCATCACAATAGGGCCTCCAGCGTTGCTTAGGAAAGTTTTAGGACTGTTGGGATCTCTGGGAAGATAGAGATTTCTTGTTTAAAGCAAGAAAGGAGTATTGTGAGTGGTACTAATAGCAGTGCATCCTTTCCTGTAGTAATTTTTTTAAATGTCAGCATTCGTTTTCTCTTTTCAAGCAGTTGCTTCCCTAACCAGTAGAACTGTTATTATATTAATTAGCCCATATTAGTTACATGTTGATTTTCTTCTAACTTTGACCACTCTGAATTGAGCATGTTTTATCGAGTCAGTGTTTGTAATGTGTTTAGTAGCGTTGGAAGAAAAACAAAAGCTGAACAAAAAATATTTCTAATGGAATATGAAAAATATAATCTTTAATTTTATGAACTTTATATCTCAGTGCCATTCATTGAATGATATATCCTCTGAGAGACAGGAGTGACCCAGATATGCAGTGAGTGTTTAAATCTTCACAATAGGTCATAGTAAAAGATTATTGCCATTAATCCCATCAAGTCAGAACGTGTGTATGCAGAACACTTTGTCTACACCGCTCTCCATTGGGCATGGGCTCTCCTGGCAGGGCAGTGTGGATGTCAGCCTCGTGCCTTCCCTGGGTGACCACCCTCTCTTACTTCCTTGTGTGCTACACCTACTCCTTCTACTCAGCTCTTCCTTGCTTGGTGACTGTGTTTGTGAGATTAATTTTGTGCCACTTGGACTCTTTGAAGTAAAAGCCATTTATCTGAGGTTGCCTTTATAAAGGGCCCACTTCAGCACTAGTTTCAGACTCCCTTTCAAAAGGCAAGCTCTTTTGAAAATACAGTTTCAAATTCTTAGAGAAGTTCTGTAGACTCCCCCTGTTGGTGCTAGGTAAACAACTGAGTTTAAATAGTTGATGAGAAGTTGAAAGGTGGTAACTTCCATCTGAAATTAAAACTATTTATGGGTAGTAAAGAGCTCAAGACACCCGGTCTTAAAGGAGCTGAACTCAAGATTCATGTTAAAGAAAACAACTTCTCTACTCCTGAGAACATGCATGCTTTTCAAGCAATGCACATAATATATTAAACAAAGACAAAAAGAAAAGCAAGACATCTGTCTTATAAACAGTTTCCCACCCTAGCATTGATTTCCACTAATTAATATCCTTTTTTAAATAATGATTTTTAGCCAGTAATAAATAAGTAGAATGGAACGTTAATTATTCCTTTTATACAGAGATTAAATACTTTTCCAAGTAATTTTATCCTTGTCTGCCATATAGACAGAAGTGGTAGTCAGACATTAAAGTTTCCTAGGTAATGAACATCTCAGAATCTTCAGTATCAAAGGCTGAGGATAAAGCTCAATGGCTTGACACTTGCCTGGTAAGTACAAGGTTGTAAGTTCAACTCCTGGGACAACAAGAACACAAAATCTTTAATGTCTAGGGCTTCCATTTCAGACAAGGGATATTTTTGCCAAATGAATCTTACACACAGAAAGTGAAGGCAAGATGCGGTATCATGGCTTAGAGAGGTAAAGATGATGCATATTTGCCTATTATTCTATTTAATAGTTGAAATTTTCTTCCTTGTTTAGACAACATAGCATCTTCTAGACTTAACTGCCATATAAATAAAGCTAAACATAGCAGCTTGTGGAAAGGGAATTGGTTATAATAACTATGATTATCTTGAATGTCAAGCTGGGAAATTTATTTACCATTATCTATCTACTTATTTATCTTTCCTTTTTTCTTTCTTAAATGTTATTACCTAATGATATACTATTAAGACATGGCATAGCAACATGTATTTTGGAGAATCTGGGATTAGAATGTTCCAAATATTTTTGGGGAGTCTTTTTTTTTCCCCCTTTGGCAGAACTAGGGATTGAACTCAGGCCCTTGTGCTTGCCAGGCAAGCACTTATTCTACTGAGCTATCTCCCCAGCCCCCTCAAATACTTTTTAAAAGAGTTATTTATCAGGAGTTCATTTGGTATGCAGTTTGTTAAAACTTATGAAGTTGTCTTCTAGATTATAAAGATATTTTTCTTGTCATTAAGTTATTATTTACACTGCTCTGTTATATAAAAGACTGCCATTTTTGAGAGTCAAAGATGCTTGAAAATAAGCTTATATTTTTTTTAGTTTTTCCATGCATACAATATGTAGATTAATTCTACACTTGCATTTTAAAATAATTTGAAAGTTTAACAACCATTGACAAAAAAGATGAGTTCTAGAAACTCTTACAGTTTATCAGGACTCAATAGATCTGTGAGAATTTTATTTCTTATTTGAATAGTCTGTCTTGTAATTTTTCCGTCAAATTTTCCACAGGTGTTTACTGTATCTTTGCCTGCTGTTGATATCCATATACAAAATATTTCTTACATGATATCCTGAAGCTTCAGGTTAGCATGCACCACTGCTGGGGCTCGTCACTGAGTCATTTCTTAATTACT
Source organism: Myocastor coypus (assembly GCA_004027025.1). Taxonomy (NCBI): domain Eukaryota; kingdom Metazoa; phylum Chordata; class Mammalia; order Rodentia; family Myocastoridae; genus Myocastor; species Myocastor coypus. Next base: position 14,296 of record PVJA010014777.1, on the reverse strand, counting down.
GTTACATCCACAGTGGACAGTTTCTGTGCTGGCTGTTAAGTGATTCTTAGCTATGAAGTCCAAAGAAAATGACTCATTAAAATTCATGATTCTTTTTGTGGTAGCAAATGTAAGATGCAGAGCTTTGTTTTAAAGTGGGAGAGATACTGGCGAGTCCTTTAAAATTGGACACCTATAAGCTTTCCTTAAGTGCCCATCCCTGAATGTTCACAAGGCTTAAGGACCACTCCTTAGAGTACCGGTGTCTTACCGAGACTTCAATGCACTAGCCACCTCTTGCTCACCCTGCCTGATTTTCATGGTGTCATTGCTATAATAAATCAGCCTGGCCGGGTGTGGTGGCTCACGCCTGTAATCCCAGCACTTGGGAGGCTGAGGCAGGAGGATTGCTGCGAGTTCGAGGCCAGCCTGGGCACAAAAGTGAGCTCAAAGCCAGCCTGAACTGCACAGTGAGACCCTGTCTCAAAAAGCCAAAAAATAAATAAATAAATAAATAAATAAATAAATACAATAAAATAAAAAAAAAATAAATAAATCAGCCTGGTGTTCTGTGGGATACCCAGGTACTCAAAAGCTCTCCAGACTACACTGTGATACGTAATGGGAGAGATCATATATCCTTGAAACTAATTGTGCCAGTTCCACAGCCCGAGTTAATATTTCACCTTTTCTCTAATTAGAATTAAAAATAATGAGACCTGATTGCCAAATCAATGGCTGCCCACCACGCAGTTAAAACATCTCTCATCTTGACTTCTGATATCTGGCTTGGCACGGTTGTACTGCAACTACTTTGAGAGGTTTCCTATAGATTCTCCTCAATGCCAATGACACAATACAAAGTATGTCAGTTCCAGTTTGGGCCACTGGGTGGATCTGCATACAGAACGGGCCACCTGTCACCATAACTTGATCCAAGGTATAATTTTACTTGGTGCAGTGAGGCTTTCAGCCCCTGGTTATCAATATCTAGCCAGACATTGCAGCCCTTGTTTCTCGAGATGCCTCAGTTGGCTGCTTTATCTTCTGTATGGTGGACCTTTTGTGTATATGTAGATCTATTTGGAAAAGGACTAAAGGAATCATTACAGCACATTTTTTTATGATGCTACAAAATCTTTCTAGGCAGCTGCACATCCTTTCAGTCAAGGAATTCCAAATATCAGTTTGGCTTAGATTTAAGAACAGAGCAAGACATCTCGTCTCTCTGTATGGGTTCTGCTACTTAGCAGCCACTGAGCTGGTACTTCATCATTTTTATTGCTATTAGTCACAGGACTTACGCTCTGGAGCCAAGATCCTGTTCCTTTTGAGAAATAACTGAAAGTTTCCAGGACTACCCCTCTTCTCCTCATCTCCCCAACCTCGTCTCTCTGGAGACAAGATGAGCATACAGAAAGTTTGTTTCAGGAATTCAAAGATAACACTGTGCAACACAACAACCCTCTGCTGAATTCCTATTATTTTGTTTCGTGAAATTCTGTATCATTTTAATGGGTTTTTTAATATTTTTGTTCTCTTTGAAAAAAAATTTTAAAAGGAGGAAAAATATGTTTCAGGATGATGGGAAGAACAACCCTCTTGACTACGTTAAAGGAAAACTAAGTTACGAACTTCAGGAACTACAAGCCTGTACTAATGAGATACTTTTTTAAAACAAAATAAGCAAAAGATTATTCTGGAGTTGTCTCTGTACCTAGAAACCTCTGCAAACAAACTAAACCTTAACTAAATAATAAAAAAAATAAAAAGAGGGGCCAGGGAGATAGCTCAGTGGAATAGTGCTTGCCTGGCACTCAGGTCCTGATTCAATTCCTGGTACCAGAGATAAAAGAAAAAATAGAGCAAGAAAACACCACTGTTTGGGGAAGCCAACACCTTCACCTTCCTGTATTGCATGCTTACCTTTTCCTGGTAGTAGATTATTGGCTGCTTTCTCGTAATTAATATTTTATTTCTAGAAATACCATAATCTGCTAATCATTCCATAACTTCCCTGATAATCAAGTCCAGCTAGGTGTCATTCAAGACTTCGGGTAGTTAAGGTATGGACAGTGGTTGTGTGGCCAAGACTGTTGACCTCTAAGCCACACCTACTGGATTTCTGCCTGGAGCTGAGATTCCATCCACCAGTGAATTCTTGGTAGCCATGGACAATGGTGTGTGTTCTGCATTCATGTTGTAACAATCCAATAGAGGATTTTCTAGTCTCCAGAATTTCCACTTCACTAAGCATAGCAAAGCCTTCCCTCATCATCTATCTGCTTGGAATCTCTGGCATTCTCACTCCCTTCTGTGTGTGAATCTTTGTTTCCCTAGGCCTCTAAGAGCTGCACCAACATTGATTTTGGCTCCTCAGCTTCTTGCCTGAATTTTAAATCCTATGCACCAAGAAAGTCCTAGCAAACCAATGAAATTTTGTGAGTGTAATGTTAAATTGATGTTCTCTACTGCAGAGTATCTGATCAGTGTACTTTCTCAGCTACCACACAGCAGTACAGCATGCCAGAGGGGAGAAAAAGTAAAAGCGACGAAGATACAACATTAACATGTACCACTTCAGCACGATGAATGTGCTTGTTATGTATCTAGATACATACTAATAAAAAAGCATTTATAAAAAGTTAAAATAGCATGATTTCAATTTATAAATTGTACTTGAAGACTACCAGGTAAAATGCAGAATGGATAGTTAAATTTACATTTCGTATGACCAATGAATAATTTTTCAAGGGTGTCCCATGGAACAATCTTGGCATAATTATGCTAAAGGATTCATTTATTATTTACATAAAAGCAAAATGAAACTGGCATCCTGTATTTTACTTGCTAAATCGAGTACTCCACGGGTTTGCAAATTCATTGCAGAAAATCCACAGGTACTTTCCTTGCACTCTGACATCAGCTACCTCCTTTGAAATCTATTCCAGACTTTCACTGGACTAGCAGCTTCAGATAAGTATTATTTATGTTCGGTCTTTTGCTTCTTGTAACACCATCTATTTATTTATTTTGTAGTAAAATAATTTATTTGAAAAAAGTACGTCCTGAAAGTGGTAAGTCTGTTACACTGGTAGCCCTTGCCAAGTGAAGGTGGTTGAGAAGCTGATCCCCTCTGTAGAATGTGAATCAATCTGAGTAACCTCTGCTCAGACTCTCTGAAAAGCTCTATGCCAGCTTATTCAGCCTGCATATTCGAGAGCTGCTGTATCTATGTGTATGAGGAATATTTTGGAAGAATACTCATCACAGCGTCAACATTAATTACCTTATGAAAATACTGAGGGGTTATTACCATTTTCCTGCTACTTTTTTGGTTTTGTCAGATTCATTAGAAGAGTAATGAGAAAATAGCTCTACTAAGTCCGATTCCTGTTTATAATTCTTGAAGTAGCATTTCTCCAAACTGATTCACTAGTCTGCAGCTCTTACATTAGCAGGATGAAACAAGTCATTGTTGTTATTTATTGTAAGAAGAATTTCATTATTTTTGCTTCACCACTGAAATTAGTTTTGTGGTTAGGAAAAGAGAAAATAAATGTTCAAAAACTAGTGCAAAGTCAATGCAATAAATAGAAGCATACCAAACTTCTTGCAACTATATGCACACATGTAAATGAATATACACTATTGTTCAAGTGCATTTATACATTTTATATGGAGGAAAACACGGACATTCGTTGTTTACTTATTTGTTTGTTTTCATGCATTTAGGAGAAGAGATACAGAGTCTATAGAGTCTCATTACAGATCGGACTCATAGTGCTTCTCCTGTTTACAGCCTCCCAAAGTGTTGGGATTACAGGTGCATGGCACGGGACCCAGTCTCGATGGCCCTCTCAGCGTGCCCTGGGGGCGGGGCTGGCACAACCAGCTGGGGATCGAACCCCTGCTGCTGTATTCTGCCAAAGTAGGCGCTGAGCTATCAGGCCTGCCCTTGTCTTTTTTTTAGTAGTTGTTATTCAACCTTATACTATCCAGAAGCAATTTATATATGAATCATAAAACTGAACTTAGCTACCCTTGTTTGAACATGGTAAAAGTATAATACATATTTGTATATCTTTGCCTTTTATTTCCTTTGTGAAATGATTTTGTTTCACAAATAGTGGACAGAAAGGTCTCCTTAACTATTGATAAAATTTCTTCATCTTTCATTAGCAAGTATCTAAACATTACTTAACCTCTGTATATTAATTTTCTTCCTATAGAATGAATTTATTAATAACTTTTCTATTTCTTAAATTTTATTTTATTAGTATATACCTTTAATTTATACAAGTCATTGTCATTGGGAGGGGTTCCATATTAAGCTTGTTTTCTTTCCTAATCCCCTTCTATCCCCTCCCCCTCTTCCTCTGCTTTCCCTATTACCTTTTTTATGCCTGTTGACATTATTTGTCTTAGCTCATGCTGTGGTGTGTAATGTTTTCCTCGACTGGAATTATTAGGATTGGCAGGTATTTATTCTTCTAATTCCCCCTTCCCTTCCTCCTCACCCTATCCCTTTCCGCTTGGACCACTACCCTATTGAACAAGATCTGTCTCCTTCTCCCTTTCTATTCAACCTTTATCATTTTCTTTATGCTTGGGCTCAGTAGAGCAAAAGATTATGAATGGTTTTTAAGCTCTTGTCTCTGATTTATTTCACGCAACGTGATACTTTCCAGGTGTAACTACTTTCCTGCAAATAGCTCATATTTACTGTTCTTTAGGACAGACTAGTATTCCATTATACGTAGTTATTACATTGTATTCATCTAGTCACCTGTTGGTGGTGATCAGGCTACACACAGAACATAGGTAGTAAGCATTTTGCTGCTATAAGTATTGGCGTACATGCATCACTGTAGTCTGACGACTCAGCCTCTTTGGGGAAGACTGAAAGCAGAGGGATATAATGGCTATGTGGACTTTCTAATTTCTATTCTTTAAGAAAAGTCCACACTGAGTTCCACAATGGTTCTACTAGTTTCCACTCCCATCAACAATGCAGGAGAGCTCCTCTTTCCATCAAGTCGTTGCAGCATTCGCTGTTTAATAGATTAATCATTGTCATTCTTCCCAAATGGGATTTGAGCATATTTTCAAACTTGCATCTCTCTAATGGCCAGAGATGTTGAAATGTTTTCCATATATGTGTTGACCATTCGTATTTCCTCCTCTGTGAAGTATCTGTTCATCTCTCTTGTCCATTTCTTGAATGTCTCTTTAATTTTGCAGTTCCTGCCCTTGCCTAAGCTTGCCTAAGCTTGCCTAAGCAGTATTTTATCTACCTTATCTTCCGGAAGACTTAATAGCTCTGATTCAGTGTTTAGATGGTTGGCCCATTTTTGTTTTAATTTGGTACATAGGAGAGATAAGGATCCAACTTAATTTTTCTACGAAGTGTTTTCCCAATAACCATTTGTGGAATAGGCTATCATTTCTCGAACATATGCTTTTGGATCCTTTGTCAAAGACCACACAGCTGAAAGTGTCTAGGGAGGTTTTTCTGTATCCTCTAGTTCTACTGAACCATGTGTCTGTTTTTATTCCAGTAACATATAGCTTTGAATCACTATTGCTTTGCAGCGGAACCTGAAGTTTGGTATTGCCATGGCCATGACTTTGGTTGTATTGCTTATATTTACTTTTGATATTTGGGGCCTCTTCTGGCTCCATATGAGTGTCAGGGGTGTTTTCTCTAGATCTATAAAATATGATGTTGGTGTTTTAATTTGGACTGCATTAAATCTATAAGAATTTTAGAACTATGGCCATTTTGATAATGTCAGTTCTATCTATCAAGGAGTAAAAGACATCTTTTTATTTTCTGATATCCTCTTTAATCTCTTCTTTAGAGTATTGTGGTTTTCTTTATAGAGGTCTTTCAATTCCGCAGTTACTTTTTGTTATTGTTGTTGTTGTTTATCCAGTACCAGGGATTGAGCTCAGGACCTTGCACTTGCCAGGCAGGGGCTATGCCTTGAGCCATCTCCCAACCTTCTTTGTTTAGGTTAATTCCTAAGCATTTCATTTCTCTTGAGGTAACTGTGAATTTTGAATGGCATTATCAGAATATTTTTCTTATCCTGTTCATTAGTGGTGCACACAAAAGTTAGTGAATTTTACACGGCAATCTTATATTCTACTACCTTTCTGAAATTGCTTATTGATTGTAAGACTTTTCGGTGGAGCACTTTGAGTCTTTATAAAGTATCTTATCATCTGCGAATCATGGTAACTTGAATTTTTCCTTTCCTACATGTGGCCCTTTATTTCTTTCTCTTGCCTAATTTCTCTGGCTAATGTTTTAAGTATTATGTTAAATATCAGAAGTGATAATGGGGGTCTGGGAGGATGGCTCAGTGGTCTAAAGCGCCTGCTTATGAAAGCTTAGGCAGCTGCAGGGACCGCAGTTCGATCCCCGGCACCACATGCTGCGCCAGTCCTGCCCTCAGGGCAGGCTGAGCCGGCCATAAAAATAAATACACAAACAAAAAGTTCTGAAACAAGAAAAAAAATAAATAAATAAAATAAGAAAAGAAATGATAATGGGCATCATTGTCTTTCCTAACTTAAGGGAGAATACTTTTAATTTTTGTATTTTTAGCATGATGCTGGCTATTGGTCTGTCATTAATAACCTTTATCATATTTGTGTATGACCTTTCATTGTCTGTTTTCTTCAGGGTGCTTATGACTAATGGGTGTTAGATTTTGTAGAAAGCCTTTCTGCTTCTACTGATGTAATTGTGTGGTCCTTGGCCTTGCTCTTGTCTACATGATGTATTGCATTTATAGAGTTATGAATGGTGAGCCACTTTTGTATCCCTGGGACGAAACCTATCTATTCATGATCTTGTTGATAGTGTTCTGTATTGCTAATATCTTGAGGATTTTTGCAGCGATGTTCATTAAGGAAACTGGCATATAGTTATCTTTTTTTAAAGCTAGTTCTTTCTCTAGTTTAGAGATCAGGATTATATTGGCTTCCATGAATGAATTTGTGAGCACACCATCTTTTTCAATTTCCTTGGAGATTATCAAGACATATAAAATCCTTAAATATTTTATAGAACTTAGCTGTGAATATATCTGGTCCTGGACTTCTCAGTTAGCAGATTCTTTACTACTGTCTCAATTCCATTCTTATTTTTAGGTAGTTGAGAATACTTGTGCCTTCTTGGATTAGCTTTGGTAGTTGTACATGTCTACAAAGCTGTGTATTTCTTCAAAATTTGCTGATTTGGAGAGTATAATTTTGCACAGGATTGCTGTCTTCTGATTGCAACAATTGTCTATTGTGAAATTGCATGGATGTGAGTCTTTATCTCCCTTGAGGAGTCTTGCTAGGTCTTGCCTATGTTATTTGTTCATTCAAAGAACCCTGCTCTTGAGTCACTGTCCTTTTTACAGTGTATTTTAGTATCAGCTTCCTTGATTTCTATGCTTATCTTTATTGTTTCCCTCCTTGATGTTAGCTTATTATTATTTCTCAAGTTGCTGTGGTTTCTAAGATTTCTTATGAGGTGTTGTATTTGGACCTGCTCTATTTTCCAAATATGAGCACGACTGCAATAAAAGTTTTTCTTAGATTTGCTTTCACCATTTCCCCAAGGGTTTTTGTTTTTATTTTTAGTTGCTCAGTGACTGTTATTAACTTCCAGAATTTTTAAAATTTCTTCTGTGACCCATTTGCTGCTTAAAGATATGTTATGGATTAAAGTGCCTACAAGCAGACTCAGGAGCCAGGTTTTTTTTTTTTTTTTTTTTTTTTTTTTTTTTTTTTTTTTTTTTTTTTTTTTTTTTTTTTTTTTTTTTTTTTTTTTTTTTTTTTTTTTTTTTTTTTTTTTTTTTTTTTTTTTTTTTTTTTTTTTTTTTTTTTTTTTTTTTTTTTTTTTTTTTTTTTTTTTTTTTTGTCTTTTTGAGTCAGGGTTTCACTATGCAATTCTGGCTGGCCTTGAGTTCACTTTTGTAGCCCAGGCTGGTCTCGAACTCACACCAATCCTCCTGTCTCAGCCTCCCAAGTGCTGGGATTACAGGCATGTGCCACCACGCCCAGCTTGGGGTCAAGGTTTTGACCCCTGGGCCTACAGTGCTGGCTCTACCTCTGGGGCTTGCTGACATGGCAATTCAAACTGGGTGTGGTGGTGCACACCTGTCCTCCCAGCTTTCGGGAAGCTGTAAGCAGGCAGATATTTTCCAGGAAGGTTTGCCTTTTCAAAAATTTCTTCTGTCACTGGTTTCTGTTTCCACTGCAGAGCAGTCAGATAGTGTATATAGGGTTTTTATTACTATTATTATTATTATTATTATTATTATTATTATTATTCTACATATGACTTTAACTGGGGACTTATTTCATTTATTTTTTATTTATTTATTTATTTATTTATTTATTTATTTATTTATTTATTTATTTTTATGGCCAGCTCAGCCTGCCCTGAGGACAGGGCTGGCGCAGCATGTGGTGCCAGGGATTGAGCTGCGGTCCCTGCAGCCGCCTAAGCTTTCCTAAGCAGGCATTTTAGACCACTGAGCAATCCTGCCAGCCCCTTACTTATTTCATTTATAAGATGGGCATAGTTACTGATGACTTTTCATTCTCAGTAGAGTCAGTGGGAAAACCTAGTTGAAAAACAAAAGACTGAAATAACAAAGTTAAATAAATTACATGTGCATGAGAACAAATTTTTAGAGACATCTTTTTGCTCACCGAAATCTTATGTTCAACTTTTCATAGTTTGAAGTGGTATTTCATTCAGTTCTTTTATATTTACTTAGGCAGGATTTGGAGACTGATAGGTGGTCTGCCTTGGAAACAATATCATGTGCTATTGGAAGAATGTGGACTCTGCTGTCCAGGGTGGAATCCTCTGTGTATGTCTATTAATTGCACATGTTTAAGGGCTGGTACAACTCTGAAATTTATTGATTTTTGTTTATTTGTTTGTTTGATTGATTGATCTGTCTCTTTGCAATAGTAGGGTGTTAAAATTTTATGCCATGATTGGTGATTATTTGATCTTTTAATTTTAGCAATTCTTGTTTTTTGAAGATAAACACTCCAGTATTCAATTCATATATGTTTATCAATGGTATCTGTTCTTTTTGGCTTGTTTCTTTCACTAGCAGGTAGTGACCTTCTTTGTTCTACTCTGTATTCGCGTGAAGATTACTGTGTCTGATATTAGAGTTGCTGCTACCTCTTGTTTGCAAAGTCCTGGTGAATGGAATGTTGTTTTCCATTCTTTAATTTTTAGTTTATGAATATCTCTTTGGATTAGGTGAATGTCTTAAATGCAATAGACCATTAGATTCTGTTTGCTGAGTCAGTCTTATACTCTGGCTTTTGATTGGAAAGTTGACCTTTAACATTAATAGATATTAATGAGATAGGTTGTTTATTTACTGTCACTGCTTTATCTATTGATGTGTCATTTATTTTACTTTTGTTGTTGTTGTTTAACCATGACCTCACTAGTTGTCTCTGTATATGTATGTGTGTATGTATGTGTGTGTGTGTGTGTATGTATGTATGTATGTATGTATGTATTTAAGACAGGGTCTACATGGTTTACAGGACCTCACTATGTAGAACAGACTCTTTGTGATGCTCCTGGTTTCAGCCTCCTAAGCACTGGGCTTACATGAGCACACCACCACCCCCAGTCTCAATTGCTATGTCATTGTACCCCGGGGGCAGCACCGGTACCACTTGTGCTGTCCTTTATGTTTTCAGGTATTTGCAATCCACTCTTTCCATAGAGAATATTGTTGATTATTGTCTCCAGATCTGTTTTAGCACTCACATATCTCCTAAGCTGGTCTTTTATGTGCACACCTCCTATTGCCCCTTCTGTTTTTGGAGGATTGCTTTGCTGGGTCATCTCATCTGGGTGCAGTTATTTAGTTTTAGGGCTTAAGGCACTTTATTACAAGTTCTCCTCATCTTCCGGGCATACACTGAGAATTCTGCTATAATTCTAACTGGTCTATGTTTAGATAAGATTTTTTTGTTTTTCTCTATGTGCCTTTAAAATCCTGGATACATGTTTTTCTGGATATTTGTGAATTTAATGAGAATATGTTTGGGGAACTTTTCCTCTCATAACTGGAGTTTTATCAGCATCACTTCTTTGTATTTTGAGCTATTTTCTTCCGTTTGGAAAGCTGCCAACACATTGGTAAATGTATCTACATGGTCTTCCAGCTTTCCTCTAGCCTTAGATAGATCTTCTTGTCATCTACTAGCTGTTGGATCACCTCTTACTGTTGTCTTTTTTGAGCACTTCATTTTAATTCACTAGTTTGTCCTCTCTACAAACCACTGTCTTCACTTTGGTCATCTCTGGAATATACAAATTCTATTCTAACTTTTTATTTCAGTTATTTCTGCCAAACATCTTCTGGGCAAATTCCATACCTTTGTAAAATCTGTTGTTTAAATTTTTAATTATTTTCTTTAACTTCTTCAGTTTTTTTATGTATTCCCTCAAAATTCACCTGCATGCATATTAAGCATTGCCGCTGTAAACGTTTGGTTCACGTTCTCGTTGCATTCATCCATTTCCATCATCCCTTCCAAGAACATTTCATATCTTTCTGCTACTTAGTACTTGTTTCCTTTTCCCGTTGGAGCCCCTTATTCTGTCTTTGGGGAGTTGGTGGATGGGGTGATCTTCTGTGTCCTTATTTCCACATTGGCCTGCTCACACCTGCATATATATAAATATATTCTTAAATTATATAGGTCTCACTCCTTTCTCCCCTTCCTTTTTTAAGGGTGTTTCTGCACACTGAGGATTTGGGAAGCGAAGAAAGAGTCCATAGTTATATGGAGCTTTTTTCTTTTTTTTTTTAATTTATGCATTTGGTACAGGGCCTCATTACATAGCTCAGACTCATAGTGATCCTCCTGGCTCCAGCTTCCCCAGTCCTGGGATTACAGGTGTGCACCACCACACCTGGACTTGATTGCCTGCTCAGTGTGCCCCAGGGGAGGGCCAGTGTGGCAGGTGGGACTGGGGACTGAACCCCTCTGAGCTTTCTCACAGACCCTTATATGGAGCTTTTGAGCAGGATCTTGTCTCCCCGTGAATGATTGTCAGTTTTGTACGTCTAGTTCTAATGTTTACTTCTTCTATTACTTACTTTAAGTGGTTTTGATGCTGTCCTTTTGTTTTCCTCCATAAAGTGCTGCAATGTATAATGATATCCACAAACCGATCTTACAACATTTAGGATGAGAGTCCTTGTAGTACTCTTCTTCCTTTGTCTATTTGGGGCAAGAACTTGCATACTTATGACCACAAAGTCAATGAGAGCACAAATATGCAAGAGTAAATACCTAACGTACATATATATATATATAGAATCATACAAGAACATAAGCCCACACTGCTAAATAACACACAAAAACTTAATCCAACAATGGGGCTGATGAGAATGTCAATTGGAAATTCCAGTGAACCATTGCATATATGATTCTAAATGTCCTTTCTTTGCCAGACAGTTTGAGTGTTCACGCCCCACTTCTCCTATGACCCCTCTACTGCAAAACTGGAGCTCATGCAGATGAAGGACATCTTTCTACCATACTGCAGGGATTTTTGCAGAGTTTGCCTCAGTCTGTGTTCTTGGGTTTGGAACGCTTGCTGTTTCTCTCCCTGGGCAGTATGTTGAATTCGGCAGGAAGGTTCGCTGGTATTAAATTGTCCACTGAAGCAGGATTATTCTTCCTATGCAACCAACTCAGCACCAGCAGATTAATCTCCTTCAGTAGTGTCTATTAGGTGAATTGAAAAATAACACACATAAGCTCCTGTGTGGGGTCTCCTTTTAGCCCTAGAGAGGGCCGCTGGGTATGTGACCTAGAAGGGTGCATTTCCCTCTATGGATCTTCCCTTCCTGCTCTGCTTCCTGGGCTCCCATGAATCAACAGTCTTTTCCTCTAACTTCTGACTTCTTTCTTGGAGCCAATCAAACATGGGCTGCAACCATGAGCTCACATAACCTCCTCCTCCTCCTCCTCCTCCTGCAATTTATGTGTGTTGGATATCATGACTCAGTGATAAGGAAAGTCACTTTCACACTGGACGTCCGAGTCTCACTTGAGTCTAATTCTCAGCTATTTCTATGAAGATATCCCATAAGTGAGCCATGGCGAACATCCAAGCTCATCCACTGAATACTCCCTGGGGTAAAAGAAGCTTCCAGATGAACTTGCTCCAACTATCAAGAGATATATGAGACACTAAACAAAAGGACTGCGTTCTAAGTTATTATGTTGTCTTATTATGTAGCAATAGACCACTATAGCATTAGTCATTGTCTTTGTCTCCCACAGCAGTGTCTATTTCAAGAAAACAGGAACTTTACCCTCCTTATTCTTTGTGTCATTTCCAGAACCTATAAAAATACTTAGCACTTAACAAGCATGCTAGGTAAATGGAAACATGTTTTCTTGATGAATTCAAGTCAGAGTAACCTTATAAGAGACAATTCCTAATCATTATTCTGAATGGGGAAATATACTCAGAGAGATTGTATAAATAACATCTAATGGCATTTGTTCCTAAGTGCTTGGGACGTGTACTTCCTAAGAGAATACAATCTTACTTCATAGACATTAACATTTCTTGATAAGGATGCACTTAGCAGAAAGACAGGCAGGAAGAGAGAGAGAGAGAAAGAGAAAGACAGACAGACCAACAGACAGACAGACAGACAGACAGACACCACAGGGAAAGCAGCGGGGGAACTGTGCTCGCTAGCCCCTTTACCCTTTTCATCTTGCTTCTCTACTGGAAGCAGAAGATCAGGTACTCTGATGCAAACCCTCAGGACCCAGCAGAATGGACAAGGCAAAAAGTGAACGTGAGTAGATAAATACAAGCCATTTAACACAATCTGAAATAGAAGCTGTTTAGCACTATATATACATATATATAATCTTGTGGTGGAGTAACTAATGGTCCACTTGTAGAATGCAGCTGAGCTGAATCAGTGTTGTTCCGGGCACGGAGGGCTCACCTGGGGATTGTTGCCAACAGCATAAAAGCATAAGAGGAGCGGAAGATGATGTGCTGTTGATTCTCCTAGAGAAACTGGTTTTCCTGATAGGGGCTCAGCTGCTCTCACCACTGCAGGAGCTCAGACCCTTGCTGTCACTGAAGACAGCTGCAGTTCTTTCAAGAGGAGCTCTGATCCTTACCTCGGTGTTCCTTCCTAGCTCCATCATAGACCCCGCAGACGAAGGGTACAGACTTTCCAGCCTCCACCACTGACCTTCGGGCCTCCGCAGTGGGAACTCTTTGATACAGACATCAGTTAGACATTGCCATGGACCCTAGGCCTTCAGAAGGACTCATGAAGGGCACTGCCTTGGAGCCAGGCCACAATCTGAGTCCTTTAGTTCTGTAGTGTGTGGACAGATCTCCTGCACTCTTCAGTATTCGATTTTTTGGGTGGATGGTATAAAATAATCCTACAAATTATATGTCTTATATTAAGTATATTACTTTTTTTTAGAATTTTTTTTTTTCTTATTTCAAAACTTTTGTTTGTTTGTTTATTTCTTTTTTATGGCCGGCTCAGCCTGCCCTCAGGGCAGGGCTGGCACAGCACGTGGTGCTGGGAATCGAACCGTGGTCCGTGCAGCCACCCAAGCTTTCCTAAGCAGATGCTTTAGACCACTGAGCCATCCTGCCAGGCCCCAAGTATATTACTTTTAACTCCTCCTATAAGTTAAATGAATAAGCATGAAATATCAGGTAACCATATGACATGCATGGCTCAGAGCGACTTGTAGGTGCTGACCTCCCTGTCCATACTGAAAGTGTTAGCAGCAGCTATGCAGTAACAGAAGTGATTTGGCAGAGGGAATAATCAGTAGTTACTGGACTCTTCCTCTCCACCTCTACATGTCCCACATGAGCGAACATCCTTCCATCCAATGCAGAAGCGCAGGAAACTCTTGGGTCTTGCCCATGTGCTTTGACTCTGCAAAAGAGTATACAGTGGAAGTCCTTCCAGCAAGCAGAATTTGCAGCAGTCTATTTATTTTCCTAAAGGAAATGTATATTTAAATGACTTTGCATACCAGTTTGTGCATAATGGATAGTTTTGGGCTAGATGTCAAAAATGTCTGTAAGAAAGCCCACTCAGAGCCGGGCGTGGTGGCTCACGCCTGTAATCCCAGCACTTGGGAGGCTGAGGCAGGAGGATCAGTGTGAGTTCGAGACCAGCCTAGGCTACAAAAGTGAGCTTAAGGCCAGCCTGAACTGCATAGCAAGAACCTGTCTCAAAAA
>PVJA010014776.1:0-46747 GCA_004027025.1 Myocastor coypus | reverse complement strand
GGCAGGCCAAGGATCCTGACCCAGCGGGCTCAGCTCCCAGCGGTGGGGTTTGGGCTGGGCTGGAACAGGAAGTTAGTCGCGGGAACGCAGAGGTGGGGCAGAGGGGCGCAGGGGCTTACCCGCAGCGGGTGCGCAGGCTCAGCTCCCAGCGGTCCCTACATTTTCTTAATAACTACACTGTATTAAAAATTTTTAAAGCCCACTTCCAGGCTAAAAAACTGCAAATGGAAAGATCAGGGAGATGGCTCAGTGTGAAGGCTCTGGGCTCTGTCTCTGGAGTCACCAGAGCCCAGGGGAGGGCAAGGGAGAAGGTTATGGCTCCAACCTGGTGCGAGCCCTGGAAGCCTCTAGGTTCAGAGGTGAGGCCTTGGGAACATGAATGTATTGTGAGGGAATAGCTGAGCTGCCTCTAGAGGCGGGCCTTCGGGGACGAGGTTGCCTCTGGGACTGACAGGACCGGGTGCGGCGTATCTCCCTCCCTTGGTCCTCCCTTCTCCCTGCTTCACCAGCACCAGGGCTCCAGGATTGGGCAGCTGTCCTCTGATGGCCCCTTCCACCATGAGAAGAGAGGAGAGAACAGAACTGGCCATGGGCGATGCCCTGGCTACTCAACAGCTAAGCCAACCAGCAACTCCTGCTGGTCTCGGGGTCCCACAAAAGAGGTCCTGGGGGAGTGAGAACTGGGACTGCAGCTCTTAGAGGCAACAGCAGGCTTGGCCTGCTGGTAATGCCGACTTGATTGAGGTTCACTGTGAATGCATCAGTTCTACATACTTCGTGTACAGTAAGTAAATCATTTGCCTGTCACAATGACTTTAAGAAGTAAGTAGAATTACCCACACTTTCCATTTCAGGACACATAAATTGCTGCGGGTGGTGGAGCCAGGTTAGAACCCCAGTGTTCCGGCACCAAGGCTAGTGCACCCTGCAAGAGTGAAGCCAGGAAACAATGGCACAGCTAGAGGCCACCCCCTGCCTGCTTGTGTGTGTGTGTGTGTGTGTGCCGCTGCGGACTGTAGGAGCGGAGGTCTCTCCCTTCCAAAACTCATACTGAAACTGAATTGTCATCGTGATGGTCCTGGGATGGGAAACCTGTAGGCAGCATTTTGGCCGCCAGCATGAGCTTTACCTTCATGGACAGACAGATGGCATCATCGCAGGAGTGGTTCTCTGCCCACCTGTGCAGATCAGCCATGGCTCAAAAGACCAAGCCCTGCCTTGGTCCTGATAACCCAGCTTACAACAGATTTTTGCTTAGTATAAAGTACCCAGCCTGGGCCAGCATAGTAACCACTTGCTTAGGCAAGTGAAGGGATCGGGGTTCAATCCCTGGCACCACATGTACGCCGGCCCTGCCCCCAGGTGCATTGATCTGGCTACTGAGTCCGGGCATAGTGGCACGCACTTGTAATCCCAGCACTGGGGAGGCTCACAACAGGAGGATCACTAGGAGTCAGAGCTGTGCAGTGAGACCCTGTACCAAACTCAATAAAGTACACAGCCTATGGCCATCTGCTATGCCAGCACAATATGGACTAAGACAATCACACTTAAATATGTCAAATAAAACCACCCTTCACCTATCCAATCAATAAATCCAGTTTGGGGATTGTTGGTGCCCTTAAACTCTTTCTTGGAAAGAATTTAAAGCTAGTTCTAGCACAGTGCTTTCCTGTAACTACTATAACAAACGGGCGCAAAATAAAATTAGTAAATAAGCCCTCATCTTCAAGAATATGGGCAGGCTAGAAACACAGTCTGGTTGGTACAGCACCGCCGAGCAGGCCCAAGGAGCACAGTAATTGAGGTGTCCTGGGACAATGGAAGGATTATTTCTTCCTTAAAGGGAAAGCAAGTCTGTAGGTACAGTCCACTCACAGCTCAGAGACAGGTGTATGATTAGCATGCAGAAAGCCCGCAGGCCATTCTCCAGAGCAAGTGGACACACACATACACACACATACACACACACAATCTCATAAGAGTAGTAAAGCATGAGCAGACCTACCACCATAAAAAGAACCCTTTGTGCTTGTTCCAGCACAACTCTACACACTGCCTCACAACAGTTCACCCAGAAGGCCCTTCCCCAGGACACCTCCGCTCCTCACTCCAGTATCCCCAGACATCCCAGCTACCCTGAGCTGCTCAGTGTCACACTGCTAACGCTGCAGCCCAAAGGGCTGATTTCCCTTAACATTTCCCCTGCACCACCCAGCCGCGGTGGTCTCTTCTGCAGCCGTGTGTACCCGGCTCCCCTCCCTGCTGGGGATCCCAGCTCTGGAGCACATCTCAGGCCTCCTAGCATCCACTGCTGCGCTGAACGTAGCGCAGATGTTCAATCGAGGCTTGACATGAAAGAAGCAGCCAAGAAAAGGAACAAGGAGGCACAGCCGCAGAGGCAGCGCTAAACCCTAAGGCAAGTCTCCCTTCTCCACAGTCAGGGTGTTACAATTTCTGTACCAAGCATCCTCTGAGGACATCTGTCTCCTCACTCACATTGTCATTTTGAGGCATCCGCCAGTGGCAGAGAACTATCGTAGGCAGAGGGGAGCCCACGGCAAACAGAGCAACAGCTGCCCGTCCACGAAGAGCGTGTGTTCCAGTGAGGGGACGGGCGGCAAAAGCAAATGGCACGTGTGGTCAAGGCGCCTAAGTGGCCAGAGGAAGATAACCAGGGAAAGGAATAGCGTGTGGCGAGGGTGCAGCATCACGGGCCGCACACCGTGGCAACATCCGAGTAGAGTATCCTAGTAAACATCTAGGTCCTGGGAAAGAACTGGGGAAGCTCGGGAGGCTGAGTGAAAAGGGAGGCGCAAATGCCAATATTAGGCCGGAAAGCAGGGGGAGGGGCAGCCAGCGCAAGGCCTTGTGGGTTACAACAAGAACACTAGCGTTTAACAGCAAGTGGAAGGGTAGCCTGTGGTGACTTTGAGCCGAGAAGTGACACAACTGCAGCGACCTTTGTCGCTTTATTCCTGCCCAACTCCTACCTCAAGATGTCAGGGTTCAGCTCAGAGCTACTCCAATCTATAAATTCCAAATACAGCGCTGGGAGTCTGAACAAAGGCAAGTCGCCAGTGACGTTAATAAAAATGTATGGCTATTTTTAACCACTGGTTTATGTAACTGATCATAAATAATTTTCATATGTATAATACCATGTCAGAAAGTATACTATGCCCTGAAACTTTTCCTGAGCTGATTGTAAAGATGTTGAACCATAATAGACAGTTACTAAGTCTGACTTTTTTATGTAAGAGGAATGAGAGGGAGAAGAGGCAGAAATATAATTCACAGTGAGAATAAGTGGACTGTTTTTCTATTCTCCAAGGAAATGATACAGTAAGATGAACTTATGTCGAAAGGAAAAAAAAGAGAGAAGTTATATGACTTGTTAGAATGTATGATAAAAAACAAAAGCAAAAGAAGAAATTGAAACAAAAACTGCTACATCTTTAATCTGCTCGAGCCAGATGCATAGGCCAATTTGTCATTTATAAGGCTGGGAGTCTTGAGGCAGTGTATGACCATGAATTCCCAGGAAACTTCGGAAATGTTCAGGTCAGGAGCACCATTTTGGTATTTCACAATAGCATGTATTCTAGGCAAACTGTATTTTAAAATCCGAGTGTAGTCTATTCTTAGCAGTACGAAGCCTCTCGTAACCCTCCTGCTATAAATCAAGGTCGTTACGCATGGGGAGGACTCCAGTTCCAGAGTTAATTATAAAAATAATAGTCATAACATGCTGTTCCACTGAGAGGGATCTACGGTGAGCCAGGTCTACAAAACCTTCTTTTCCAGATCACTGACTTTAAGAGTCAATGCTACTGATACTTTTTAAAATGGAAAACCTTTGCCACCATTACTTGATTTATGCTTAAAATAATTGTGTGGAAACTGTAGGAAGGCAGATATTTCATCTGTCTTATGGGTTATGAATCCCAGGTGTAAAGTTTCTAACCGTTCCAGGTTCCTAAATTCCTATCAGTTATTTTCCATTGGACTATGACCAACAGCGGAAAAACCCAATTCCAGCACACGTCTACCTCTGTCCACACGGACTGAGGACACATCAGATTACAGCATTTATGTTAGAAACAAAATCAATTGTATGCTAACAGCTGGATCATGTACCGTATAGCTAAGAACCTAATTTCAGCTTCCAAGTAAGCACATAGGAAAAACTGGCTGTACTCATTATTTATATCATATCAGTGGAGTAAAAAAGTTGCATGGGAGATAGCTCAGTGGTCTCGCAAATGCAAGGACCAGGTTTGATCTCCAGCACTGCATGCCTTACCACTGTACCAGCCACCCAAAACCAGGGGTGGGATTTGTGTAATCCCAACACTGAGAAGGCTAAGAGAGGAGGATCACTATGAGTCTGAGCTGTGTAGCGAGACCCTGTACCAAATACTTAAATAAAGATTTAAAAGCATTTTTAAGTTGTGTTAAATCTTAAAAGACACTATTAGCTGAATGTAGACATTTTCTTTGACAATTTGACAGCAATTTTAAATGATTTCAAATAAATCACCCTTTGATTTATTACTAAAGATTCTATCTCCTCTCAAAATTAGAGTGAGTTTTATGCAATCATATAGGAATCCTTATAATAGTATAAAAGCATCTGAAGACAGACAGACAGGGGGCAGCCAGGCAGGCAGGCAGACAGGCAGGCAGACAGACAGACAGACAGACAGACATACAGACAGACAGACAGAAGTCTGCTGCTGGACCTGCACCTGCTGCAGCAGTGGAGAACGAAGAAGAGGAGGAGAAAGCAGAGGATCATGGGATTTGGCCTGTTTGATTAAACTTCTTTCCCTCTTCAAATAAAGCCTTTTAGTTTTAGGGTGTTTTTTTTTTTTTTTTTTTTAATGTATTTATAGTAGAGAGTATACAGGGTCTCACGCAGATCGAACTTGTAGTCATCCTTCTGATCCTTCTGTTTTCAGCCTCCCGAGTGCTGAGATTACTAAAGGCGTGCACCACTCTGGGAATCAAATGCGACCGCTGTGCTCTGCCTAAGCAGGCACTTTAGTCTGCTGAGCTATTTGGCTGGCCCTTTTTTGTCTGTCCAAGCCTCCCTGAAGGTTCTAAAATTAAATATCCTCCTATCTGGATGAAAAGGTAAACAACCAATGGCCGCGGATAGAGTATGATTTGCCTCACTTCCCATTACTTTGCTTCACTTCCGGTGAAGAAGGCGTACCACTGATAAATAAAGCAAGCATGGCCCAGGCGCCCGGGAAGGGTAGGCACCTGAAGGGAGTGAGATGCACTCACTTAGCCTAAAGAAAGGGCACAAGATGTATCCACTTTCCATCCACCAAAAGTGGGAAAAGGCAGCGCTGAGATGGAGAAGACACAGAATAAACAGACAGGGTCCCTAAAACCCCGTTTTTTAAGTCCTCTTTTGTGAACAACAGAAGGGAAGGATTTGGGGGGCAGAGTCGAGGATGGCAGCAGGCAACTCCAGGCAACACTGGGGCTGTGTTCAAATCCTAGCCTCTAATAAGCGAGCGGGGCTGGTGGGTGCTGGTCCAACTGGCACTGCGCACACAGGTCAGCTGCCTGATGAAATGAGTTTACACAACAAACTAGACAGCAGCAGTTCTGCAAACCATGTCAGGTGCCCGGAAGGCTGGGTGTGGCGCTCCCACCCACGTCTAAGTCAGGAGGCCTGAAGTGGGATCCCACTGGGTGTGGGCGTGCCCACCCATCACACAGCTACTCTAGAACAGGAGGATTAAAAATCCATGCACGGCATTCGCCACGTAGCAAGCAAGAGCCTGTCTCAAATCAAAATGTTAAAAGGAATGCAGACGTAGCTCAGCTCCTTGGTTCAGTCCTCACTGCCGGGAGAAGAGCCGCACATCCAAATATGCTTATAATGGCCAAGGGGAACCTGCATTTCTAGCAAGTTCTCCGTCCCGGCTGATGCTACAGGCCTGTGAGCCACCTTAGGACAGTGCTGACTCAGGGTAAGACAAAGACCTTCAGAGATAAAAGTGGTGAGCACCGTGGCTGCAGGTGTCAGGTGAGTGCCTGAAAAGGGCAGCGGGGCTTTGATAGTTGGAGACCTCTTATATATCTCATGTAGAATGATACAAGTCCAAGGGGCACAAAATAGAGGGCTATTCTGCTCTCAGGATGTTCCTAAGGACTGCCACCTGCCAAGAAAAACAACCAGGAATACAGGGCAGAGAAGAATGTTGTACCTGATATCTACATTTAGTCCCTAATTTTAATAAAGGCATTAATTTCACTTCTTGGGAGATGCCTTACATGTCTCAATTGCCTTCATATGTTAAGAGTCCTTAAGTTATTGGGGAGGCTCTTGTTTCTATTCAAATATGGCCAGAAGGTGACAACTGCAGGGGGAGCTTCCGGATTCAACTGCTGTCCCTTGCCTGAGCAAACTCAAGCCAGTCTGCTGCTTTCACACCACTGTCCCCTTCCTGTGAACTTTTCACCCAGGGCTGGATCAGTCCTGTTAACAATGAGTCAGATTATGTGACTCTTGAGTTTCAGTCCTTGCAATGCTTTTCCAGGTGCAGGAAGCAGAAACCAAAGTCCTTCTCCTGGTTAATGAGCACCGCACGGTCTGACTCTGCATGCAGATGGCTGGCAGTTGCTCCATGTGCCCAGGAAATGAATGAATCATCGAGCCCCTGTGTTTCACTGGCAGTGAATTAAAAGGGTGCTAAGAGGATCGTGATGTGGGAGTGGGTCCCCTCATGCACCCAGTGCACCATATCCAAGCCACGTTTTCCATTTCAAGTGAGCCCTGTGACCTCCCCTCTAGCTGGTGGTCTTCGCTGTGGGTATTAGATCACACTCTTGGGGTTATGGGCCTGGACCAGCATTAATTCACAATACCATGCCCTCCATTACATGGGCCCTGGTGCCCAGGAAGATAGACGGCTCAATGTCATAAGCACCTGCCTGGTAAGCACAAGGTCCCAAGTTCCATCCCTGAAGACATTAAAAGAAAAAAACAAAATCATCTTACATGGGTCCTGGAAAAAATCTTGTACGGAGGTAGAAAGGTGGGTTGGTGAGAAATTGAACCTGATTCTCCGTGCTCAGGCAGTGTAGCCACTCTTAGTCTCCCCGGAAAACTGATCATATCCACAACTAAAAAGCTAACCGCAGTGTGGACAACTCCCAGAGGCCTTCTGGTCAAGCAGGACAGAAGTCACAGGAGAACTTTGGACAAGTTTCGGAGAGGAGTGGGGAGGAACAGAGAGAAACCTGAGGCAGAACACTGCCTGGGATGGTCAGGCTTTGCTGCCAAGGGAGAAAGAAAAATAAGGACCAGGCCGCCTGCAGGTGGGTTTAACACAATGCCCAGGGCTTCTCGTTTCAATCTAGCATTTTATATTTGGTAAAATAAAGGATGGGAAGGTGGCGACACCGGAAGAAAACACACTACTAACTGTGGTCCACAAGGCAGGCATGTTGGAAATGAACTTGGTAGCACACACTAGAAAACGCCTTCTCTGTCCCAGAAGCAGTGTTTTCCTCAGTGACATTAAACATCACTTACACAAATGAGATTTTTTAAAAGGACACTTTGGCTAATCTCTCTCTCTCTCTCCCCCCCTGCTGCCCCCCTCTCGTTGATTCCTATCAAAATGGAATAATACTTAAGCCAATGGATAACCATTAGCTTTGCTTTTCACAGCAGGCCATGGAAAAAATTACTATTAAGCTGCCATTTGCCTTCATGGAAAACCTGGTTTTCACATTTCTTCTCTTCATGTACCCGAATTCAGTTAGTAGACCCGAGGAGCTGCACCTGATTTATGTGGAGGCAGAGGCTCCCTGGTGCCCGCATTGACACAGGGGAGCGCGGGTTTGCAGGCTCCAGCCGGGCATCACTGGGCACAGCCAGCTGGGAGCGATCTCATTTCACATCAGAATGAAGCAGCTCTGCTGCTGGCAGTGGAGGGGCATCACCAAGGTCACTCGATATCAAGTGGCAGGCAGAGTTTCTGCCCCAGCTCCAGAGGCCTGGTACAGGGGTGCGGGGAGCGATAACCACCCTCACCCCTAGGATGGTCCATGTAGTGTTTCCATGCTGCGCGGAGTGAAACAGAGGCCGCTCGAGTTACTTTATCAGGAGTTAAAATAGAATTGCTGAGACAGCAGACTGGCTATGGGCACAAAAACAAAACAAAAAGCCTTTGTTTAAGCAACTCATAGCGCTTTGTTCAGACGTAGATCATCTGAATGACTGTCTCTGCCCGTCTATCCTTTGTGTGTTGGCTACCGCTTTTTAAAAAAGCACAAAGTTCCCTTCCCTACCTGAAAAGGCAGGAATGGTGCCATTGTCCTTTGTGGCATACCTGACTTCCCTCTCACAGGTTGACTGCACTGAGGAAAGAACTTCCTTCAGGGCTGACATACTTTAAGGAGTTTGTGTAAGCCATCAAATCCCTTGGAAACTCGTGGCTGCTCTGTGTATGGTTTCCACCCTGTTAATCTGTTGATTTGTAATTTGCTCTTTTCTTTCTCAGCAGGGGATTTAATCCCTTCTTTTATCAAGTTGGACAACTTTCCCCAAGGACAAAAGTTCCAAGTGTAAGAAACACTAAACATAAAAGAAGTCTTCAATTACATCATCGCTTCTCTTTGAGAAGACGACCTAATTAAATTCACAAGCATTGGCACACCTGGTGGTGCACACTTATAATCCCAGCACTTGACAGAGGTAGATGGATCTCCGCATGTTCAAGGCCTGTTTGAGACTATGTAGCAGAGACGTTGTCTCAAAAAATAATAACAGAAATCCCAAATATTAAAAAAAAATTCATAAGCACTAAGCTGGCTCCAAATAATGCTATCTTTTCACCAAAGAATGAACATCAGTATAAGAGTCCCACATTTCCATCACGCAGTGAACAGCCTCAACCTGATCTGGTTCTACCTGTGAAACTCTTCTCTGGCTCCCTAAGGACACTGGGTCAGAACCGCCGAGCCTCCAGCTTGTCTGCGTTCCCCTCCTTTCATCCTGGTTGAGTTTGCCTTCCCCCGCTGCTCCCCCGCTGCTCCCCTGCTGGCTTCCCCCGCCCTGGGTCCCCAGTCCTGGTGCCTCCTTCCCTGCTGGGGTCCCTCCTGCAGTCTCAGACGTCTGTCTTGAGTTCCAGGTGACTTTTCCACACACTCTCAGGACTTGCATCTACAGCAGGACCTACAATCCCACAGGAAGGACCACGTGCTGGAATGCATGGGGAGAGGAACCCACAGGTCCTGCTCCTAGGACCTTGTGGTCATGGAGAGGTTGGTGTGGAGTCTGGTGCACAGCACGGCCTGGCACTCACTGGCAAGCGTGAGGTCCGCCAAAGGATGTGGGTATGTGTGGACAAGAGTCCAGGTGGGCTTTGGGGCTCTGGCACCTCCAGAGAGGACAGACCAGTACGGGGTGGGGGGGGACAGCTGCCCAAGGTTCTCATATGTTAGACGTAAGGTTCTCTGCAGCCCATGAACAGGAATTTCTAAGTAAGGTGAGGCATAGTTAAATTTATGCTTTCAAGACAACACCCAGGGGTGGGGTGAAGCTCAACTGTACCACCAGCACCAACCCTGTACCCACGTCACTCGGGCAGGCAGATGCCTTATCTCTGGCTGGCTGTGAGCTGTAAGCTGCTGGTAGAAAGCACCCCAGGCATTCATCTCTGCCTCTCGCCCCCATGACTCACTCGTGACACCTGCTCAGAGCATTTCTGTGTCAACACACCTTGACTTTAGGCAGCCAGGTACATCTGGACTTAGGCTCAGCAGGCGGTGACAGAGATCAGGTAAGCACCAAGAAGCCAATCAGCATTTTAGAGTTTAGGAGGAAGTAAGAAAGCATAAATTGTTTTCCAAAGAAAAAAGCCAAGGACAAACATAAAACGCGATTCCCAGTGTCCCAGAGCTGCCAACCAACACCACCAGGGCCAGAACGCTGCCTTTCGTCTCATCTTCTGGAACACTGAACGGCCACGGAACAAGATGGCAGTGCCACCATGCTTTAGCAAAATGAGACCAAGTCTATTTGTTTCCCACCTCTGTGCAGTGGGTCCCCCTCCCCACCCCAGGCTAACATGCCATTCCTCCAGCCTCCATAATTCTATGCCTATTTTTATTTAAGCTAGAAAATGACCTAAGACGGCATACAAATGAATAGAATTAGTTTAATGATCTTGCCTATAAAAAATTAACGTGATTTTTCTTTAGCTAAAAATATTCTACCTTCAGCTTTTATACGTCAGTTCTATGAGTTGCTTTCAGAAAGTAATCAACAAAGCAAAATCCACACCCAAGGGCAACAGTTGGGGTGCTTCCAGACCTTTCTCTACCTCATGTGAGCTGCGCCTTACCTATTTATTTATTTATTTATTTATTTATTTATTTATTTCAAAGTCTAAGAGTTACTAATGGCCTGCTGTAGTCCTAAAAATAAGCACCGCATACTGTGAAAAGGAAACAATCACACCTGATGCCACACAATGCTTTCTTCCTTCCTCACAGACTGATTTGAACATTCATAAAGTCACGGATGAGCAAAGGTTTGAGGAGGGACCGTGAAGTTTAAGCTTGTAGGCCTCAAGGAGCCAAGCTGCATTTCCTAAATCAACAAGCTAGAGAAGCCAAATCTGTAGGTGACCATGAGCTTCACAGGGTGACCCCTCGTCCCGTGGCCTTTCAGAAAGTCAAGGGCAGTGAAAGGGACATCACGGGGGGCATGTCTCTCCTTTGATCCCGGAGGGTTTCTGCAGCTCAGCCTGGCTCACATCAGGAACCCCCCACTTCTCAGGCCACAGGCTGCCTGTCTTCAGATCTGGAGGGACCAGAAGGTTCCCTGCAGGTGAGTGGGAAAGAAGCATCTGCTCACGTGGCTGAAATGACTTGAGTGTCACATATAGGTGACTGTCACTGTCATCCAACATTGTTCCTCGAGCTAGTTCTGTCTCCCACCTCCTCACAGTGAAGACAGTAATACAGTTCATGCCTGGATTTCGTTTTCATAAATTAAAACAAGCACTTCCACAAACACTGCTTCTACAATGAGGGGCAGGCACTTTGAGGTACTTTACATGTAGAAATTCATTTTCCTCCTACGAAAACAGATACTATAATCTTTGGAGATGTAAAAACAGATTCAAATTGCTGAAGACAAAAACCTCAAAATTAAACAGAAATAATGCATACTGAACATACAACAGTTTATTCCAGGAGTTTAGATGTGACCCCCGTACTTTTTCATTAAACCCAGAACCTTCCTATTAGAAAGCAAGAGCCAGAGGCATCTAGAATTTAGACCATGTAAAGCCTCGTTTTGGATTGGAATGCACACTGTTGATTGGTGTCCAGGATGGGTCAGTGTGGCTAAAACTGAGGCCCAGGTCATGCTTCCATCACAGTAAATGCTTACAGTGGTGACAACGAGACCTGGAACATTTTGCCTAATACTGACTGAAAAAGGTTGACTTTCAATATTAGAAATGATTAAGGAATAATACAGAATTGAGATCATGTGCCTAAATACTAATAGGGGGCACAATTTAAATTCTAGGCTCCAAAAATGTAAAGTACCAGAAGAAATTGAATATAGGACCACACTTCGCATCTGACGTTGTCCTTGTCCATAACTCAAGTGGAGATAGAGGAGTCATAGCAAGGCAGCTAGATGGGTTGGCTGGGTTAAGCCCAGTTCTTTCAAAAATGGCTACCTTGAAGACAGCCTCATTAAAGTGACTTTAGTAAGTATTAAGTCACGCAAAATTCTTTCAATAAAAAAAATTATTTAAAAAATAAAGAACTTAGATCATGCTTTATTTTTTGACCCTGGTAATGGCTATAGAGATATCTATGCTATAATTGTTTGTATCTGTTTTATGTATTTGTCTATGCTATATATATATATATATATATATATATATATATATATATATATATATATATTTTTTTTTTTTTTAAATGGGAAAAGCCATAGGGGTATTCAGTGTGGTTTAAACAAATCAAGGAGACACAACATTCTGAAAGAGAACACCCAGGTAGGGTCCACAAGGCCAGGCCTATTAAGGCACCTCCCACTCAGACCTGTGAGAAGCGGACCCCAGGAGGAGCTGTACAGCCAAAGGCACAGAGGCCACTAGTGCTTTCTCAGGGACCCATGTTCCCAAGACTTAAAGATGTGACAGCCAGGACTGCTCATTAAATCCAGACAGATGCTCACAGCCTCTTCCAAGTCTTCCTGACTAGGAAAGATGGGTACAGTCACCTCAGACTAGGCTTGGTGTTGGGAAGAGTCGAAGAAACATGGCAGACCTGCTGTGATAGAGCAGCTCATAATTTTAGGAAACATACTCCATTCCTGATGAGGAGCAGATAGCAGGCACTCCTCATTTGGGGCAAGGAGTCACTCTTCACAGTGCAGGTCCTCTACCCATCCTTCCAGGTGTAACAAACATAACCCTGACCTTTGAGTGGCGGGAACCCAGGCCAGACCCAGACACCCCTCCCTGCACTTGCGCTTCTAATTCTAGCACCACAGAGCACACTGACTTGCCAAGATGCACTTCTTCAGGAAGGAGCTATGACTTGAGAATGATTATGTCACTGTAGCAAATGCTCTGTGAGCTAATTCAGGCAGGAGTATATGGGAGACAGTGACTCAGGTGTTGGATAAACACACTGTGAGAATTTATGTTTCTCTCTTCAGTTGGGCTTTTTGGGGACAGAGACTTAAACAACGATATATCTTTATTTCAGTCTTCAATAGGTCTACAACTGTCAAAAGAACAATGGTGGAGATGGGGAGAGAGGGGAGGCGGGTGAAAGAGGAGAGAAGCCGTCTGGTGCCCAGGCACCAGTTCATACAAGGGATGGCAACACTGCATCCCACCAACACGCAAGAATAAAAACAAAACAAAGAGAGAAATCTACATCAGCTGTAAAGATTCAAACTTTGAAGGGCTAGCCAAATAGCTCAGCATATTAAAGCACCTGCAAGCAGGTGCAGGGGCCTGCCATTCAATCCCTAGGCCTGCTGTTCTGGCGCCATTCCCCAGGGCACACTGAGCCAGCAATTGAGACTGGGTGTGGTGGTGCCAACCTGTAATCCCAGCTCTTGGGAGGCTGTAAACAGGTGGATCACTATGAGTCTGACCTAGTAGTGAGACCCTGAACACCCTGTAGATCCTTCCTGCTTCCCCCCACCCCCCAAAAAGAATCAAACTTTGAGCCCTGTGAAGCGTACCCTTTGCTCTCAGTGCTCCTTTTCTACTTAATCTGGGCTTCTGCAAAGGTAAAGCTCAAGAGTAAGAATGTTTCTAAAAAATCTAGTTAGTAAAGGTTACTTCCAATCACATCTATCTTGATGCAGTGCAAGAATGGCTCAAAAGATCACAGAAAGAAAATGGCTAGGATTCTGGAAATTCAGTAAGATGCCAAGTGAACTCCTCATAGTAATGGAACCCATCTTCACAGCTTCACTGTGGGCTGGGCACAGGGGCACACGCCTATGATACCAGCACTTGAGAAGCTGAGGCAGGAAGGCTGCCATGAGTTCAAGGCCAGCCTGGGCTACTTAGTGAGTTCGAGGCTAGCCTAAACTACACAGCAAGATCCTGTCTCAAAACAAAGCAACACAAAACCCAGAAACTTGACTGGGCACTGCAGGCCAGCTGCCTTGTTCAATCAAAACACAAAACAGTGTTTGTAAACCTGTCATGCTTGATTCTTCATTAGCAATAAGCACCTACAGCTCCAGTAACTACAATGAATCAAAACCAAGATACTTCAGCTAAGAGCGTGACCACCAAGTCTTCCTCAGAGACCAACCGACCGCCAACACAAGCGGTCTCTAATGGCTCTGATGCCAAGTGCTGGGCAACACCTGCCCCAGTATTCCCCATGCCAGCTTACAAATCTGGAAAACCCATCTCCCTGGCAGTGCGGGGTGGGGGAGGGCACTGCCAATGCCCCTCCAGCCCTTCCTCTGTATCTGCCATGCCTTCCTATGCACCTCCCTGGCACTAAAGGGTTTTCTTTTGGTTTGCTTTTTTGAGATAGTTATGTTTTTTTCAGGCTGGTCTTGCACTATTTAGCCTAGGCTTGCCTCAAACTCATGGTGACTCTCCGCTTCAAGCTCCAGAGTGCTGGGGTTAGCAGCATGCAGCCCCACCACAGCCAGCACCGCTGAGTCCTTACACACACCAGCAGGCTCACCTTCAGTGAAAGTTCAGGCGAAATTTCCTGGCACAGTACAGAATCCATTACAGTGCTGATTTCTGGTGTCTGCTACCTGCCTATACTTAATAACTTAAACTTCATTTTTTCAGAAAATATCTTCCAGCAGCTGTCTTCCTGAGTCACTTGACTGACCACCAAACCTTTCCACATCACCTTAGTCTGCAGTTGCTACAGGTGGGCCCAGAGGACCCGATGCATTTTTTTAAAGTGGTGTGGGATTTGTATTTTTAAGGTTTGTCAACAGTGTGTACTCCGTACCTCTGTAGCCTCACACCATGAAGAGCATGTGACCCGACGTACACAAGAGACAGGCTCAGGGTCTATGATTCTACAGGGAGGCAAATCCTGTTTTCTGCTGGATCTCCCCAGGGACACCTTTAATTGAGCAAGACCCGGTTCTTGAGTAGGTGCTGCACATGTGCCATAGAAGCACGGGGACCGGCAGCAGAAATCTGGAGGACAGGCAGCCTGCAACCCACTGAAGAGCCCAGCAACCCACCAACAGGAGTGAGAAGGCATTCAGCCCAGCAGAGAGGACAGAAAAGCTGTTACCCAATGGGATGCTTGGGAGATGCTCATTTGTAATCAGCGCTATAAGAACCTTTATCCCAAGCTGAAAATTAATTTTGTTTATCTTACAGATACTTACATAACATGTTTACAAATAATAAATTTGCTTAAGTACATTTTATTTTATAAATGATGATGAACCACAAATAGTATATAAAAAGCTAGCATGAATCATTCATAGCTGCATATATGAATACATAAAATATACGCAAACAGTTGGTTACTGATCTAGTAGCACTCCCTGTGTCATTTCCCTCTGTGTTTTGTGCTCCTTACAAGGAGAGCCTAGCTTTCCATAAAAATGGACAGGATAATTCAGACAGAAGGTATTTAGGGATGGCAAAAGACACCCACCTGCTGTTGAACATTCCCTCCTTACAATCATGGACGGTAAGAATAGAAGGAGGTACAAAGCACATCAACTTACTGCAAATAGTTAGCATCTTCCCGTGTTTCTAAGTAAACAGTGGTGGGGTTGCATTACTTAGTGTGAGAGTATACACAGCACCAAGCTTTGACCAGCAGCGGAGGCACGCAAGCGTGTTCAGCGGCTGCGAGTTTCTCTCTCGATTATTATCTTTTTATTTCCATCGCTGCCGGGGAGGCAGTGGACATTGGCCCACTGTTGACCTCAGGTTGCTAAGATGATGTGGGGGGAGCACAGGAGCTTCCACGCGCGACCCTGAAATAAACAGTGAAGAATGGAAGGGCCATGAGGCCGCCTCCTTCCCAGCCGCTGTTCATCAAGTTATTCATCTCAAACCCCTTAAGGGTTTTCTTAATCCTGTCTTTAAAAATTGAGCACAAGAATTTCCAAAGTTAATAATTTTATGAACAGAACCTCCCTCTGAGGAACGCTTTGAGGACTCCAAGCAATCACGAAACCCTCTATCTTTTCAAACAGAAATTCAAGTTGAGGCAAAGCCGGTGGTGATCCTTCCCATGCAGGTACTGAGTGGAAAGAAAACAAAAGCGCACACTTGGTCTCCAAGGAGAGGCGAGTCCTGACGTGAACACACACGTGAGCAGTGAGGCGCACTTTCCTGGAGCATCATCAGAAGAGTCGGCCTGCGCGCGTGGGGGAAGCTACACTCACGTTCCTCAGCGCCAGTCCCCACAGTCACGGGCAGAGGAGCCAGAGGAATGCGAGCCAGACGCCACCTGGGGCCTGCTGGATTAGCCGCCCCAAGTCCTAACACTAGGAGGCGGGAGGAGAGCTACTACACAGAAGGCCCCTCGTGCAGTTTACCTGGAAGATCAACCTCTGGGAACCGAAGGGGTTCTAGAAGAAATTTTGTTTGGATTTAGGAACATGAAGCAACTGATATCTCAAGGGGAATGAAATTCTAAGCTCAGCTCCAAGGCCCTACAGATGGGACCCAGTGATTCCACCTTTCGGTCTCCACGTAAGGTCAACGGACAGAGAGGTTACTCAGAGGAAAGGGAAGGGGACGCAGCAACACTGTCGCTTCCGGATGGACGACGCTAGAACTGTAAGGCAAGATGCTGCCTGATGCACAGCATAATTTAAACATTATAAAATGCTAGAGAAAGTGTTGCCTACAATCCCCACACCCTGGAGGCTGAGGCAGGAGGACTGCTGGGGGTTAGAGGCCACCTGGGGTGGGTACAGAGTGAGTTCAAGATTAGTCTGTATGGGCTGGGGATATAGCTCAGTGGCATAAGCACCTGACTGGTAAGTGCAAGGTCCTGAGTTCAATCCCCAGTGCCACAAAAAAAAAAGATTAGTCTGTATTATCTAGTGACACCTTATCTCAAAGAAAATAATAATAAAGAATATATATAGTTAAATAATTATAATAAATAAATAATATATATTATTTAAAGAGAGACAAAGCAGGACTACCACATAAAATGTTTGTGTAGTTCTGCTCAGAGTAGAAAGCAAAACTCAGGTGAATTCACTGACAGTTATTCTTTCTCTCTCTTTCTCTCTCTCTCTCTCTCTCTCTCTCTCTCTCTCTTTCTGTATTTAGGACAGGGATCCACCTGTTGTCAGCCTCCCAAGCGCTGGGATTATTGGCACGTGCCACCATGCCCAGTCTCAATTGCCCGCCCTCTCAGAGTGCCCCACGGGTGGGGCCAACACAGCATACTGGGGATTGAACCCTGGCCACTGCACTCTGCCTAAGCAGGCACTTTAGTCCACAGAACTATCAGGCCAGCCTACTGATAGTTATTCTGTTTTCTTGGCACTTCCACAGAACAATTTTTGGCATCTTCCACACTGTGATTTACATTATAGGTACAAGCTAAAATTCCTAGGGTTCGGCCAGGTACAGTGGCACATGCCTATAATCCCAGCACTGGGGAGACTGAGGCAGGAGGATTGCTGTGAGTCTGAGGCCAATCTGGGCCTCAAAGCGCATGCAAGCCTGTCTGAATAGCCTTGTGAGGTCCTGCCTCAAAAAGAGAAAAAATAAATGAGTAATAATAAATCTCTAGGGCTCTGCCTTTAGGTTCTGTACTTTTGCCAGACCAATAGATTTCTAACAAACAGCTGAGGAATCCAGCTTTGTGTACCAGCTAAGAAGTGGGCTTATAGCATCAAGGCTGCCCATGTATAAATCCTAGCCCTGCTCCTGCCTCACTCCTGAGACCTCAGGCAAGCTTCTACTCTGTGTCTTCATCTGGGCAGAGTGCGAGTGAGTGGCAGTATTACCGTGAGAATCAAATGCAATGCTGGATAGAAACAGCGCAGCTCTGTGCTGGTGTGCCAGTTAAGTGCTTGATAAGTGCTCCTCAGCAACGTACTCCAGTGGAAGAATCACCTCATAGATGATGGCTACGAACGTGAGCATTCATAAAAAATTTAAGAGGAACTCATGCT
Organism: Myocastor coypus; assembly: GCA_004027025.1. NCBI lineage: Eukaryota > Metazoa > Chordata > Mammalia > Rodentia > Myocastoridae > Myocastor > Myocastor coypus. The sequence continues at coordinate 29,070 of PVJA010014776.1, read as the reverse complement.
ATGTTTCCTTGAATCAGTATCAGATTTCTCCTGGGTTTATGTACTCTACAACTACATGTAGTAAAGTTTAATCAAACTTCAGATAAATGATAAGTGGTTTTTGTTTGTTTGTTTGTTTGTCTAATGATGTCCCAAAGATTGCATGATAGGATAAATCTGCTAGGATAAGAACTTCACTTCCTTGTCTCATGAAGAAGTCTCTGTGTCGTACAAAGACTCCTTTCTGTCTAAAGAACTCTCTTTCTTCCCTGTCACCTTCCACAAGCCTTCTGCACCATACAGTTATTCTTTATAACAGCAACAGGTTGAAGTGAAAGTGAGAGCTCTACATCACACAAGGCAATACATTCCTCCCACGTGTTCTTCTGGTAGCCGCCTCGCCTGCCCATCTGCCTGCAGAGCTCTGGTTCTGGGGAGCCCGGCCGGGCACCACTCATTTGCCAACAAACACAGCCTTTGGAGGCTGCTTCCAAGTCTACACACCAGTCTCCTTCATGGGGACCCAACCATTTGGTTTGGGTCACACTGAGCAAAGAGCAACTGTGTTGGGCCACTTTATAAAGCACATAATATACTCAGTGCAGACTGTAATGAAATTTCTCTTATTTTTAAATACTGTTTACTATCACATTAGAAATAAACACAGCAAGGAGCCTGCAGACAGGGCACACCCGCCAGAACTTACACTAAACAGAACAAACCACCAAGAGTACCAATCTGAGCACATCTGTTTGGAATACTAACTGTCACTTTTAAAAGGCAGTGGCAAATTTTCCTGTGTCAGTAGGAATTTCTTTGAATTCAATGGGCACCAGAGGTTTATATGTGCAGCTTGTAGGTTTCAAAGCAGGGGCGGCTTCTTTGAAGACAGATTTGCCCATCAGTAAATGAGCTCCCCTAGGGACAGAGACCAGAGTACCTCTGGCATATATTAGGTTTATTTATGATAGTGTGGCATATATACAGTCAATACAAGTAGAACCTTCGCAGGAAGCAGTCTGGCTCTGCGGGCAGTTCTTGCAGTCACTCCAGCCCAGGATGGCGCCTCTTACTCACCCCTCAGCACTGACTTGAGGTTGAGCTTGGCCTGGCGATGCAGGTCTTCCACACAGGGGGGCCTCGTGCTGGGAAGAAACACGTTCTCCTGCTGGTGCCATGGTGCCGTGTAATGGACCGTCCAGCGACTCTCCTCGTCTAGGTTGGAAACCGCTAGAGAAAGAAAGAACAAATTCAGATGTCAAATTAAACCTCACTGACCCCAGTTTGTCCCATCAAGATAAGGGCTTGAGGTCTAAGTGCTCACAGCTAAGATCCAGCATGGAGGCCTGCAGCAAGATCTGAACGAGACTTATTTAATCTTAGACTCCAGGGGCCTTGCCTGCCATGTTGCCCTTGTGTGGAGAAAGCGGAAACCATCTCTCCTCCCTGCAGTGCTTCGTAGAATTATTTCTTCATGTGGCTGCATCCCAGGCCTTAGCCCTCTAGCACTCCCAAGTTAGAATAAGGACAAAACTGACAGACACCTCCAGCTCCTACTTAACTCTATCACCATGATGAAGGCCGGTTATTTGATGGCAGAACGCCATTGCCTTTGCAAACGTTAGCTTCTCTTGACAGAAATGTTCTACCAGGAAGTAGAGACTGGATCTTTCCCTTCTATTGCATTATTATGATTTTTTTTAATTTTTTGATCCAGGATCTCACTTTGCAGTGCAGACTAGCCTTGAACTCCAAATGACCCTCCTGCCTCTGTCTCCCTTAGGTGGGAGCATAGGTGGGTGTCATTATGCCCAGATATAGCATTATTCTAAGACATTGTTGTTATAAACTTAAATAAATCTTTGAAAAGTTCTCATCAACTTTCAGCTTAATACATGGAATGGTATATGCCATGGAGATCCATTTGCACTACCAAAAGTTCTCTAATTTTTGCTTTCATGGAATATACTTATAATAAGTTCTGAAGAAATTACAATGCAATGGATTTTTTCAATTCAACCCAAGTCAATTATTTTCCAACATAAGAGCCCAAAGCATTAGATAGAGAAATGATAGTCAATTCTGAGATTAAGATAAGTCTCTGAAATAATTTCTTTTCATTACCCTAGGGCTTAAGACCTCTATTTCATTTTTCCTGACAACACTACCTTAGAGTATGCACAAATCCCAAATGAAGCTAACACCCAAAAATATCATCAGCAATTGTTAAATACCTTCAGTAGCTCTGCCACATGACCTAGGCATCAGAGAAACCAGAGAAAGATAAGAGAAAGCCCAGTCCTACCCGACGCTGAAGTGGCGGCTTGTTGCACCGTCAGGGTTAACTCCTGCAGAGTCAGCAGACTCCGCAGCTGTAAGTCAGGCCGGTCCCAACTCTGACCTAAGCTACAGTTTCCACCACAAACAGCCTTGCAACAATAGAATGTGGCCCTAGCAACATGTTCCAGGGACAGACTGGCCACATACAGTGAGCAGACATGCACCAACTAAAGGGTCACCTTGAAGCTATTTCAAGTTGACTAAACATAACCTATAGCACTGTAACATTGCTATTATAAGGAACCAGCTTGTCGTGGTATACACACTTGCTATCCCAGCTAGGTGGGAGGCTGAAGCAGGAGGATTATAAGTTCAAAGCCATCCTGGGCAACTTAGTGAGACTCTCTGTCTCAAAGTAAAATAACAAGAAAAAGGCTGGAGATGTAGCCGCCTGTGCTCAGCCTGCCCCCGAGACACTTAAGTCAATGAGCTCTTAGTTCATGAAGCACACTGTATGAAACACGGCGGGGGAAGGTGCTGTATGTTATGCATTGATGCCAAAAGAAACGATGAGAAGACCTGAGGAAGGTAGCTCAGAGGACTCACTGAGATGCGTCCCTCAGTGAGCCAAGAACCCCAAAAGCAACGCAGCTTTATTTTGGGCTAGTGGACATGATTTCATGATTTCATGCACAACCACGATGTCTATTAACTTCCAACCTTTCCCTATCATCAGTTTTACACAGGGGTCAACCATTAGCATTCTAAGCAAGGAAGAAAGCAAGAAACAGAGAGCCCACAGGTGAAGCTGCTATCACCTGGAGTCCCAGTTTCCGGGACTCCCCTATCCCAGCTTTCCAGGATTTTCAGTAACAGACCACAGCTGTCCTGGGGCACCATTCATTACACTCCATTTCTTGAAATGCTAGTTAGGCTACAGGAAGGGATAGTGGACATAATTCTGAAGGAGCCCGTAACTTTAAAACCATCACTAAGAAAGAGCTATGTTTTTCTGAACCTCCCTGTAACTTTATGCCATAATTTAGCTCTCACCTCAAAAACTACCTTTCCTATTGCAACTAAATTTTAAAATCCTATGAATTGCTAAAGAGGACACTGAGACACTGAGAGTTAGATGTCAAGTAAAAGCCAAAATGTCCTATCTGCTTTCTGCCTACAATGTTTGACAAAAGAGGCATGTAAGTTAGGTACCTGACGTTTCCTGTAATCTCTTGCGGAATACATGTTTTGCTTGTGCATACAACTATCCACCTCCATGCAAGAGATCTAAGAAGACCTGCCTTTGTCCTTGAATACATTTCAGAGTCTAGCAATGGTGCCCAAGGGGCCATGGGTCCCTCAAGTGTTCCCAGAGGTCATTGTGACATTCATTACAATGTACTAATACCCACTTATCTTAAAGATTGACCACCATGCTTCAGAGATGGAAAACTGAAACTCTCCCCTTCTGCCAAGCACAGAGAAGTCCAAGCAATGGCATCGATGGCATGGGGGTCTGTAATCAGCACAGCATCTGCCCCAGGGCACAGCCACCAATTGGCTGCTCGGAAACAGCAGTTGTCCCTTCCCTGGTCTAACTCACTCTTGCCAGGGTAGATTTCACGGATCCCACAAAGCCAGCCTGAGAACCGGAAGGAGGAGGGGGCTGGAGGGGGGCTTCTTTGTTGCTTTTTCCAAAACTGTTCTCACCAGTGTTGCCTGTCCCTCCCTGCAAATGGATCCAGCTTAAGTCACTAGCAAAAACTACGCTGGAATAAGTCAATAACCATTTGGGAAGGAAAGCCTCTATCATTGTGAAAAGTTATATTTTCAAGGCACGAGGGAGCACCTGGATTAAACTTAAACCCACAGAAAGTACACAATGAGGCCAGCACAAAAGCCCTGGGCTTCATAGCACTCCCTGGTCTGTCTAGACAGTCTGACCTTGAGCTTTTAAACATATAACAAAGTGCCAGAGCCATCCCCACGGAAAATGTGTGTGTGACACATGACCTAGAGGACAGGCGAAAGGATCAAAAACAACACCCTGTGTGTCAAGGGACATGAGGTTAGCACCGAGATTTTCCCTTTCTTTAAAGACTTCTTGTGAGAAGCACAGAGATGTGAAGTTACTCAAAATCCCAACCCTAGATAAATAAGACATGCTAAGAGCACAGCACACCGGCCTGCGGTCCCCAAAGCCTGCAGTACTTGAACAACCCGCACAGACTGGAGTTTAACTCAAGCCAATTAAGTTGTTTCACAGTATAATTCCTTTGCTCAAAAGGACGGAGAAGCACATAAAATACATGCCAGCACACACAACACACACTGACACACACACACACTCACACACACAATAGGCAAAGGGAGAAAAGGAACTACTTACTTTTCTTCTTAAAAAGCTTAATGAAAGACTTAATCTTTGCATTGATGAACACCACCATGTCTGCAGCACCTACACAGGTTTAGGAACTCAAATCACATTCAAATCTCAGCCCCGCAGGCAGGTGGCACGGTGCTTGCTCTCTTCCGCCCCAGATTCTAATGCTCTTGCTGTCGGTCTTCTGTCCTTGGACTGGAGCTCTGAGGTTGAGTTTATTGTCAGGCAGTTACAACCCATTAGCAGTCCTTGAACCTGAAAAACTCCCATGAAACCTAATCTTCAAGGCTGGGAGCAGCCAGTGACAACAGGCTCAGAAAGAGAAAGCCTGGCACTCTTATTTGCATGATAGCCACAGGAGGCCTGCAGCCCCGCGCTCATTCATCCCTGTTCTCCACAAAGGCCAGAAGTCCCTCCTCCCTGGAGTCCACAGAAACATGGTAGATTTTTTTTCCTCCTCAGAAATCAAGCTTAAACGTGCTCCCCACTTTTTGGCAGGCCACTCTGAACATCCAGGTCGTCTGACAGGAGCCGGCAAGTCTGAGAGCAACGCCACACTGATTCTTTGACTTTCCAGTTAACTCCAGGTGTGTGGAATATGGGATTTGAACTGACACGGAGAAAAAAGAATCAAACTACTGTTTGCTGACCACGCCCCTGGGCCCGGCCTTTCTGACCAAAGGAGAGGTTTTTGTAAGCAGTACAACTTCAGAGCAGACTCTCTAAGGAGCCCTGCAGGGTGGCCGGCGTGTGTTTTTATGTTGATGAGGATGCCTGGGCTCCTACTAGTACCGCACCAGTACCCTGTGCTCGGAGGTGTAACCGTCCTCATATAAAGCTCCCATATCCCACACTCTTCAACAGCCTCAGCACGGCTGGGGATAAGGCTCAGCGAGCACAAGTGCCTGCCCAGCGAGCACAAGGTCCTGAGTTTGATTTCTGGTACTAAAATAAAAATAAATAACAATGAACACAACTTCTCCTCTCCCAATGAGAAATTACATATGGGTCTCTGATCATTTTAATCCCCAGTCTGGATGTAATTCTCACCTAAGCCCCTAGAGTAACACGTTCACAACTGCTCCTCTAGGCACTTAGTGTGGGTTACTCTTGAATGCCAGCCTGCTGCAGGCAGTTGGTTCTTGGGCCCATTTGAAATCAATCTCTGGCTAACGGGGAAACAAACACAAAGGGAGGAGTCAAAGATGGGTGTAAGGAAGCACCCGCAAAATGGATTCCGGGAGGAATGAAAAAGAGAACTCAGATCAAGAGATATGAAACAGACAAAGGGACGACGGGACAGCGCCCCCATCTCCCCCAAGTTTGATTTCATGGCCAACAGTTTTTGAAACAGCTTAGACGACCTCTTATTCCATAGCTTTAGGCCAGACTTGTAACTGAATGGAAAAATGTAATAATCCCCTAATTCAAAACATTTAGTTTATAACAAAGGCTCTTAGTCAAAGAATGAAATTTATAGAAGGGGCTCCCTCTAGGGAAAGCTTTGGAACGGTGCCTCCTCAAACATTTCAGCCCTTCCAGCTCAGCTTTTTGAACGACAAAGAGAAACAAGACAACACACAGTGCCATCCGTCTCATCACAGGTTTCCCTCTTGTATGCATTCATCCCTTACGCAGGTTCGCTTAAAACTGATTACACTGGCAGACGGAAATGGGTGACGCCTAGAACAGTAAATCCGTTTGCGCAGCTGCAGTGAGTGAGTGAGCAAAGTTCCCCTTCAGATAATAGATTTATGGGCAGGTGACCTCACCCTCTCCTCACATTACAGACAGGTACGTTGAAGTTAAGCATCTCTGTCCACACTTTCTACCGAAAACAAGTTCTAGGCCCTCGAAGAACTCACTCCGTCCGGCACCATGGAGCTTTTCAGGCATGCACAGCCATGGCAGTGAACACAGCTCCCGCACTCAAAAAGTAAACCCTGAGCACCTAAGGTCGCTATTCTCAGGATAGATCGCTGAGGAAAACAGACGGGACCCCCGCCCTCATGGAGGGGACCTTATTCCACAATAAACTAATGATGCACTGGGTCAACAGGCTGTAAATGCCATGGCAAATCAAAGTTGAGCACCATAGCACGGGCCCTGAATGGGAAGCGGTCAGGTCATGCTGTATTAAATCAGAGCTGATGGCAACAGAGCACACTCCACAGTGAATCCTCCTGGCCTCCTTCTCAAGAGGGAGGATGCTCCCAGGCCGTGAGGCACCACCAACCAGGACCAGCTACAGAACTGCTCTTGCCTCCTCTTCAAACATGCAGGGTACAGGAGTCAGGCACAGGGCAGGCTCCTCCCTCCCCCGACATGAAGTCTGACGCTGGGCAGCCACAGTTGGGGCAAGACAGTGCCACACTGTTCCTCGCCCATTAACGCCAGGTGCATGGGCAGGGAACACGCTCCTGTCCAACTCAGAGTCCCGGGCACCCTGTCCATCATTTGAGCATTATCCCGAGCTCCTCCCTAACTCCATAAATCCAGATAATATACCCAATAAATGATGGCATTTATTCATTGTTTTGCATACATATTAAGTGGAATTTGCAGAGTGTTTATTAATGATAAAGTTTCCCCCAATAACACTGTCATCTCTTTATTTCTGTGTACAGGCATAAACACTGGGATATGTTTTAATCCTATCACCTGCATGCCTCTCCATCTTATAGAAGAGCCTAAAGTTTTAAAGTTGTTCAGCTCAGAGCTGGGGAACTTGGCAGCTCAACCTAACAGCAAAGACCCCAGCTCCACAGCCACCTGGCCACGTCGCCAGCAACTTACAAGAGGGGCAGGAATCTCTCCACAGTCAGCCTTTCACTCAACTGTAACAGGAAGGGAATAGGAGGATGGATATCCCAAGAGTATCTGGCCGACATAAAGAGTTAGTATAGATAAAGTTCTCAGACAGTCCCTGGCGTGGGGTAGGTGTGTGCGCTTGTTAAATTGATAAGTTCTGAAGAGACGGCCAAGCTAAGCGTAATACAAATCCGTGCTTTAAGGGAGAGGAATCAGCTTTGCAGACATCGTAACTGTCGGTTTGTTTATCTCAGACTTAAATCAGCAGCTCCTGGAGTTTTGACTCACTGCTTTCACAACAAAGCCACAGGTTTTCTTTGTTGTCTCCTAGAATGCACATCACACAGATCACGTGGTGGTGGCCCGGGCACTTCCAGCAAGTAGCAGCACTCCTCTGTTCTCTCTTTCCAGCTGTCCTTTCCATTGCAAGCTGCACTTGAACTTCCTAGACACCCACCCCGGCATGCAGATTCCCTTCCTGGTTCTGATGGCTTCTTTAGTCTGGAAAATTCTTGCTTTACCCCAAAGGCCTGGTTTCCAAAACCTTTTTAAAAATCGTTTATTTAGTTATTTATTTGGTACAGGGTCTCACTACATAGCTGGGACTCCTAGTGACCCTCCTGTCTCAGCCTCCCCAGTGCTAGGATTACAGGTCTGCGCCACTACACCCGGTTTTGGTGGTGGGCTCTGTGTGGGCTGGCACAGCATGCAGTGCCAAGGATGGAATCCAGGTCCTTGTGCTCACCAGGCAGGTGCTAAAACCGCCAAGCTATCTCCGCAGCCTTCATGTCTATTTTCAAAATCACTGTTCCATGGTTTTCCCTTAGTCCCTTTTAAATCTTGCCTAGCTTCATCAGCATTAGGCAGAAAAGGCATCAAATAATGGCCCCAGGTCTGAATCCAGATAGTCCATTTTCAAATGGTGGAAAAAAATTGTAATAATAATTTTTGTGATGTGAAAATTCTGTGAAACTCAAACTTCAGTACCCACTCATACAGCTGTCACATCTCCTGGATAACAGCAGCTGCTTAGGGCCTGTGATGGTGGCACTGATTAGGACTGAATGGTCCTCAGAACTGGAAACAAAACCAGACATGGTGGCGCACACCTGTAATTCCAGCGCTCGGCAAGCTGAGGCAGGAAGATCTCTACAAGTCAGAGCTACATAGTGAGGCCCTGTACCAAATAAATCTTTAAAAAAAAAAAAAAAACAGAAATATTCTCTATCTAAACCTTTACAGAAAAGGGCTGCTGACCACTGGACCTCTCCTTTCTATCCATTGTCTTCTAATTATGTCTCTCAATCCGTATTGCTAATCTCTACTCAAATTTTACATTACCCAAGTTTGTCATGTTTAATTTAAAATGACGGCCTTTCCCTTAGGTGTACCACAAGACCTTCCTTACTTCTACTAGAGATATAGCCACAGATAATTCAATTCCCATTAAAAAATGAGAAGGTTGAGATTTAGAAGCTAGCGTGTAGCAAAAGTAAACAGAGACTCCAGGGTCCCCAAACCTCCCTTCCTTGCATGCATCAAGTTTTGAAAGGATACTGTGAGTTAGTATCACACAAACACAACAGCCTACCCCCAAGTCCTTACTAGGCTACCTAAATAAAACCTTTTATGGAAAAACACTATTCTCCAAAAGCAGTGGAAATATCACAAGAAAACCAACTTTTGATATTGCTTGAAGAATCTTTGCAGCTTATCCTGGCCCAGGATTTCAGAATTCTGTAACCACTACTATCGAACAGTACTCTGTACTCTATATAATATTTGTATCTTGATTTATGAAGCTTCAACCTTTCTGCTTACTCTTGCACTGAAACGAAATCTTATTCTGGATCAATGACTTCGATTTTTCTTCCAGCTGTCACCTGGTCATTCTACAGTTACCTGATTGCTTCCCAGGAGTAGGTTAGCTAAGAATTAGCGAAATGTAGACATAGAGGAATATTTTATAAAGTACAGCGCAAAAAGTGATAGCCAAAATAATGTGTCCTAAAATATTATTACTATTTGGGCAGGGTGAGACAAGGTCTCACTAGTAGTTCAGTCTGGCCTCTGACTGCTGGAGATCCTCCTGACTCAGCCTCCCAAGTGCTGGAATTACAGACTTATGCCACCACACTGGGCTTATAGCTTGAAAATATTAATGGGAATTGTATTTATGTTCAATCATTCAACAGTTTGGTATTGAGTACTTTATAAGCTTCTTTATGTTGGTTATCTAGGTGAAAAGAATAAACAGAGCTAGGGATATAGTTCACTGGTTGAACATATTTGCCTGGCATGAATGAGGGCCTGCATTAGAGTCCCAACATAGCAAACAAACATGCAAATAGTGAATCACACATGAGTAGTGGCCTTAGGAAATGCACAGGTCAGTGGGGAAGACACCCAAAGAGAGAAAGGTAATAGCCCAATAAAGACACCCAGGGAGAGAGCTGCGACCATGAGGTTACTAATGGGGAAGAGGCTTCATTTAGGAGATGAATAGCTGTTACAGGTCAGAGGCAAAGAGGAATATTGGGTAAAAGAGCAGAGTTAGCTACAGTCGGGGACCCAGGGAGGGCTGTAAGATCTGGGGCCAGTGGTATCAAAGACCAGCGCCTGGTGGGGCCGCCCCAGCCTTGCTTGCCTGCCCTCAGTGATGGGGTGACTGCCAGGGCAAGGGGCCCAAAGGAGTACAGGAGGGAAAGGGGGCGCTGAGCACTACAGGGAAACAGAGGCCCAGGGCTAAGGCGGGGTCAGAACCCGCTGCCAGTGGGTGTCTTTTCCATCCCTTAGCCTTGTATCAGCCTTTATTTGATAGTCTATGTTGAGCATTCCCTACCTGAAAATCCAAAATTTGGAATGCTGCAAGGCTTAACAACTTCTGAGCTCCCTTGTGACACTGGTGAGAAGTTCTTCTCTGATCTTCAAAACACAGGCGCACTGAAAGTATTGCACACAGCGACCTTCAAGCCAGGTGCATGGGACACGTATGAAACCTAAGCTAACTTTGTGCCTAGACTGGGGCCTCCTACCAAGATATCTTATAAGGGTTATGTACACATTCCAAAATTCTTTAAAAAAAATTGTTTGAAACTTAAGGGACCTGCGCTTGTGTTTGCTTTAAAAGCACAAAACCAAGCAACTTCTACTTCTTCCACACATTCTGGATAAAGGATAACCAACTTGTAATACATTTTCAGAATCAAAGATGCTTAAGTTTTTAAAGGCTAGGGGCTGGGATGGAACTTGGTAGCAGAGCACACTTACCTGCCATAAGACCCAGAGTTTAATCCTACGCACCAAAAAGAAAAGTAAACCCCAGCTCCTCATGAGTGACTGCTGGAATCTACAGGCGTAAGGGCAGAGCTGTGGTGAGCACCCTGAAATCCTAGTCAGAGCCTCGCTCTTGTCACCCTTCGCACTGCTCCTCTCCACTTGCCTCACTCGACTGAGGCCTTCCTCTGTGTATTTCGCCCTGCTGAGCATTAAAACTCTTCATTTTAAACTGGGCAAGGTCAGACACAACCGAAGTCCTACCTACTCCAGAGGCTGAAGCAGGACAATTGCAAGTTTAAGGTTAGCCTGGGAAACCTGGCAAAACCCCATCTCCAAAAAGAATTTAAAAATAAAAATGGCTATTAAATATAGCTCTGTGGAGTGCCCTGAGTTCAATCCCCAGGGCTACCAAAAAGAAAATAGTTTTCATTTTGAATCCAAAGACATGAACATTGTTAAGCAATACTGAGACTGAGTAAGAAGGGACATTCTTAAACACTGCACAAGTGCAGAAATGCCAGGGTTTTGCTACAGAATGTAGACACAGGCTGAATCCTTGATCAATTAAAAAAAATATATATAACAATAATAATTACTACATTCCTATAAATTAAAGAAGGATGGAAAAGAAGAAAATGTGAGATCCAGCTGTGTTCTTCTGCTCAGCATTCTATATTAAAAATTACTCCAAACATTTCCGAAAAGAACTTTAACTTTGAAGCTGAGGCAGGAGGATCCCCTGGATTTGGAGTCTATCCTGAACCTGCAGCATGGGGTAGGAGAAACTTAAATTCCACAGCCTTGCTTTATCTATAAATAGTGCCTTTGCTGCTTGTCTGTGTAATCAGCTGTAGGCTACTTTTAAAAATCAATTTTAACACCTAGAAGACCATACATGACTAATTTACTCATTGTCCTTATGTGTGACTGAACTGCTTAACTTTTAAACCCCTAGACCCATTCATTCATCCCTATTAATTCATTTTGAGTTTTCAAGTTAATTGGGAGCACTGGAAAATATCACACAATACAAGTGTCCTGGGTCATTAAAATATAATGTCTACTTAGTAGTCAGAGGTTATAGGGATCTGCTCAAATTAACAACATCCTTTACTTACAACACATGGGGTATGTTTCAAAGGTAACATGGTGGCGATGACGTCCCCAGAACGCATGCACCTGATGACACCAGTCATAGAGAACAATTGTCATCGCCCATGAATTGAGTTGTTTCACAAAAGAACACTAAAATCCCCCTATAGGCCCCAAAGTCATTAGTACACTGATCTGTTTCTTCTTCTGCCTCTGGATTAATTTTTAATGACGAGGCACACGCCATCCTGAGAAGGACAAATGGAAATCTCTCCTCATCAGCCCAGGGTAGGAGGTGCGGCTGACGCATGGGCACGTATCCCTTCCTTAGAAGCAACCCGATCTGGTGTGCACTCGACGGTTCGTTTTATGGGGAGGAACACCCTTCACTCAGCATGTGTTGCTGCTGCAGGCTTTTGCTGAGGATCCTAGTTAATAATTTAATCCAATGCTACTGCTGCCATCTGTTCGGTCCATTACAAAATGTCTGCTGTCACCATAGCTAGTGTAGCCAAGACACACTATTCATGGGACAAATGGCGAGCCAACCAAAGGCAGACGGAAGACATGCTACAATAAAAGAAAGAACCCTGTATCAGAAGTCCAAAGGACAAAGGGAACCCGGCTGACACAGCAGTCAAAGTCCACCTGAGCTAGAAGGGTGCAGCACCCACCACTGCGTGGGGGCCATCCGGCCACTGTCTGGGGGGGACAGAAAGAAGTGGGGCCACCAGGAGAGCGCTGAGAAGGGGATAGAATTAATGGTACACAGGACAGATGCTGGGCGGTCAATCAAGATAGCTTTCAAGGTTCCTAGAAAGCAAAGACTTGAGGACAGCTGCGAGGGACTGACTCCGCTCCTTCTGCTCTATAGGTATTAACCAGCCAGGAGCCCAGAGCCACTCGGCATCCGAGCTCAGGCTCCACGGTCCACTACAGTTTCCGGTGCAGTTCTCCACCTGCTGCCTGCAGGAGCAGAGACCCAGGCTCATCCTCACCTCAGCTGTGCCTAGTGGACCCCTGGGCTCCTGCCTGGAGAGCCTCCATTTGCCAGGCTTCCCTTGCTTGGTGTGGCTTTTGTTAACTTTTTGCTTAACACCGTGTTATTTTATTCCAAAGCTAAATTCCTCAGATGAGAATGGTGCCTGAAGAGAATGAATTGTGTCATTAACTCTAAGCCTCTTACGCTCAAGCCCATTATTCTTCATGAAGTTGTACGGCGCTAATCCATCCGCCCCAGGAAAACCGAGTCACCTCACTGCTCTACAAAGCCTCCATTAGGTATAGAAAGGCTTCCTTTGGGAGAGAAACAGTGTGTGTCAGAAGAGCTACATATCCATCAGCGCAGTTGCAAACTTAATGTGTCTTATGTTCTGAATGCCTAGAAAGGGTCTAGCACATCTTAGAATTAGAATAATTTTCAATTACTTTAAAATTAAAATATATTTTCTCTGCTGTTTAAATTCAATATAATCATATAGTCTTGGCATGGAAATAACTTAAGGGAAATGAAACTTCAAATGTGAAAGAAAAAAAATAGATGTAACTTTTTTTCCCCCTAAAAATCTTCTGAGATAAAAAGGAAGATCTCGTTGTGGAAAGGAAGCTGAAAGATAACGTGATGATCCCACCGATCTAATTTAAAAGAGTCATGTGATTAGCCACAGTGCTCTGCGCTAACTCACAGCTTGAAAATTGGATATTCAGGGCCTGCTTGACAGATGGTGGCCCCGAACCCATGAGGAATACAGGCGGGAAAGTTTTCTAAGGAGGAAAAACTGAGGAGCGAAGGAAGATTCCTCAGGAAAAGACTGCGTGGTGGGGAGGCGTTGGCCATGCAGAAGGCAGGCACCTTTGCGCTGGAGCGGACACCATGTCATCAATGAAGAACGAAGGCCACCTGCACATACAACAGAGAGAAAGTGGACAAGGCCTCTGAGGCGTGCTGGTGGACGGAGAGCCACGTCCATATTAAAAATCTCCAACCGTGTTAGATTTTCTGATGGGAATGGCTCACCGAGGAAAGGAACACACTTATCTGATTAGTGGGGCTTTTTAAAAGTTATATTTACAGTTTCTTAAATTACTGAAGGCAGCTGAATTCTTCCAAGAGTGGAAACCACAGCTCCGTACTAAGTGTGAGGGCGATGAAGGCCTTATAATCACGTTAGAGGTGAGGCCAGGCACAAGGAAAGCCAGCTCAGAAGAAGAGATATTTGGAATTCATTCGCATGGCATAGAACTTTCATTAACATCAGCAGGTCGCTCAATCCCCTGGCAGCACCAATAATAATAATAATAATAATAATTAATAATAATAATAATAATATCAAGGCTTAAAGAATAGGCACCATCTCTCTGGGTCACCTCCATGGAGAACAAGGGCAGTATGACAGAACCAGGACCTGGAATGAAATGCCCACAGCCCACTCGCAAGAACAGGGAAGCCCCCTACAGGATGGGGGTATCATAGCTATCTGATGAACAGTACTAAGCATTCCACAGCCTGGGCTTGCCACCCTCTTGAAGGGGACTTTTTGGCTCTGCAGCATGGTCACAGTTAGCCACTGCTTCCTTTTAAAAATATATATATATATTAACTCAGGGTCTATAGGGTCTTACTACACAGATCAGACTTGTAGTGATCATCCTGTTTTCAGCCTCCCAAGTGCTGGGATGCCCGGTGCATACTACCACACGTGATCTCAGTCATAGTCTCAGCAAAGCCCAGGGGCAGGACAGGCATGGCAGGCTGGGGATCAAACCCCCAGCCCCTGCACCTGTTTAAGCAGACACTTTATCCTGCTGAGCTATCTGACCAGTCCCTGCCACTGTTTCCTTTTAATCCTTGTACTCAGAAAGCTGAGGCAGGAGGATCTCCTGGATTGGGAGTCTATCCTGAACCACATAGTGAGACCCTATGAGAAAGAAAGAAGGAGAGAGAGAGATGAGAGACATAAATTTAAGAGTTTAACTAACAATTAAGACATAAGCAGTCAATGTCTCCTTGCTTGAAGGAGAATAAAAAGAGAAGAAAGACAACTGGAAAAGAGATGAAACAGGATCTCACCACCCCAAGCAGTTCTTCCAAGCCTGAATGGGAGTACGGGAGCTTTGGAAGACTCGCGTCCATTCAGTTTTATCAGCACATCTGAAACGCTTGTTTCTGTATGCAGTCAGCTAACAAATCACTCCATGTTGAAAATCAATTTTGGGGGTGGGGGTACACCCCAAATGTACAGCACTTGCCTGGTGCACAGGCCTTGGGTTTGGCTCCTGGTACCTTCCACCACACACACAAGTTTCAAAGAAGCTGCCACAATCATTTCCCATTGCAAACCGTGCCTAGTGACGCATTCCCATAGCCTGTTGAAGGCGATTTGAAATACCCGTGCTTTCCCGTGCGCCCTGGACACTAAGGCGCAACCTGCTTTAACCTGACAGCGACCGAATGATTACAGCTGCTTTTCCACGAGAAATACTCACCCACTGCAGCCCACTGGATAGAGGCATCTGCCACAGACTCTGGACAATACACGACGTTCATTGTTAAAACAAATCGCAGGGCGTCTCCACGGAGCAGAGCACACGGGGATTTCCCATGTGGAAATGGGCTAGAATTCGCCCTCCGCCGGGCAGCCTCCCCTGTTCCCTTCGAACCCCTCATCAGCAGGCTCACTCGCACTCCCGGATGTCGCTGCTCCTCAGAGCCCGTGCTGGACACCCCAGCCCCTGCCCCCCAAACCAGCCTCTTCTCTCCGCAGCTGCTGCAGGCCACAAAGAGCTTCTTGTGTGATCTGACTCAGAATGCACCCCAAACTACACATGCCGAATGGCACCGTGAATGCTTCATTCAGAGGATCGCAAACGTGTGGAATGTCCCAAGACATCCAGGCGGTCCAGGCGGCCACCAGGAAGTCTTGGAGCCCGGGCTGCGTGCAGCGGGGTCCACACGAGCAGATGCCTGCAGTGAGCAGGGGCGATGTTGCGCCCACCCGCCGCCAACGCCCTAGATGGGCTCCTTCCAATGTGCCTGCCCTCGGCCTTATCCGCACTCTAGCACCAGTTCTCCGCTCTAACCCGAGCACCTTTTAGGATCTGTATTTCACATGCCGTGTGCTCTGTGCAGGCGCAGCCCTCTGTCCATACTTCGTGTCGCTTGTTCTCATCAAACTGTGCCCTCCCTTCAGAGTGTAACGACTCGTTTTTGTGTAGGGATCTGATTCATGGTTAAACCGCCCAGCAGGCACATGGTCTGGACCCTACCACGCACGGGGCACAGTTCGCTGAGTCCGCGGGTCCTGGGACCCTAGAGCACGTCGGCTATATAGTAGGCCTGCAATTAACATTACTTTTTAAATAAGTTGCAGCAAAAGGAATAAAACAGTGGAAACCAACTAACATTAGGGAACTTTAAAACAAAACAAAACAAAAAGACATAGTGACGTTAGGGAGGCTGGCTTTGAGCTCGCTATGTAGCCCAGGCTGTCCTCAAATTCACAGCAACCCTGCTGTCTCAGCCGCACAGGGGCTGCGATGACACACGGGTGCCACCACACCCAACTTAGAGGGTTTATTCTTACCTTTTTAGGAATTAAAAAATAATAGTAAATAATACTAAATTTAAGAATTTAATATTATTAGAAATAATATTAATAATATCCACAGCCTCTCAGATGGGTAGAGCGCTTTTAACCGGAGGCAAAGACATTCCAAGGAAATCATTTCCACCGCCACCAGCTGCATTAAAGACTCCACGCACCAGGCACCACCTCAGGCTCTGCAATATCACGACAGCGACAGCCTGCTCTTAGGAAACTTGCCTGCCCTTTTTCTCCTGGGTCCTCTCCCTGGAGTGCGGCCACCTCCACGTCGGTGTTTGTCCGCCTCCCATTGGAGGCCGACAGGAAGCTCCAGCAACTGGCAGGATGGGGGGTGGGGGGCACTTCTCACCGCTGGACCAACTCAGAGCCTCGCAAAGCGGACGCGAGAGCTGTGCTGAGAGATTCACAGGCAAGCAACAGGATCCACTCCAGTTATATGAAGCAAAAACATGATCAAGAGATATTAAGTTGCTCACAGAATCTCCAGGGGAGGGAGAGTAAGTTTATCTGCCCCCCACCCAGGACCATGACAGTGACACCCTAGCAGTGCTGCCACCTCCTGGCCATCACTGGTCATGCACAAGTCGACCCAAGAGGAACTGAAGCCACCCTGACTGAGAAGGGCAGATCAGGGCTGCCGGGCTGCGTGCAGAGCCTGAAATCCAGCGAGCCTAGGTCGCATTCCTGCAGTCTCTTTGCAAGGGGGTAAGGAAGGTGCCTTGCCTGGTCAGCTCTGGGCGGAAAGAGTCTCAGGTCAGAAGTGGCATGAGGACAGATGGCTGAGTCCAACGTAGCGAATGCTGCGAGCCCAAGCGACTCACTAGACACAGCTGCAATCCCAGCACTCAGGACGCAGGAGGCAGGAGGATCTCCACAAGTTTGAGCCCAGCCTGGGATCCGTGGTGAGCACAAGGTCAGCCTGAACTACTCAGCGAGACCCTGTCCCATAAACAAAGAGGAGAGGAAAAAAAAAAAAAAAAAATGCTCCAAAATGAACTGGGATTTAACTCAGATTTGTTTCACATCCAGAAATAAGGTTATTTACATCCAAGCTCATGAAAACAGAGGCTGAGAAAGTTGGAGAAAACTTACTCAAATTTATCAGCAACCAAAAGGAATTCACTCACTAGCACTAACCAATATCACTTGCTAAGAACATCAACCTGACATAGTCCACAGTTACTCTGTGCACAGACTCCCTTTCTAGAGAACTGGAAGAAAAAGTATAATTGTATGTTTTTTTTAAAAAAAGGAAGACTCCAGCTGGGTGAAGAGGCGCACATCTGTAATCCCAGTAATCCCAGATACCCAGAAGGCTGAAGCAGGAGGACCACAGGCTCAAGTGTAGCCCAGCGGCCTAGTAAGCCTCTGTGTCAAAATAAGACTTTGATTATAGTTTTTTGAGTCAAGGTCTCCTATTTAGCTCAAGCTAGCCTTGAACTCCCTATGTAGCTCAAGCTGGCCTTACGATGGCCACAGTGATCCTCCTGCCTTAGCCTTCTGAATGCTGAGGCTCCAGGTATGCACTACCACACCTACCTTCAAAATAAGAATTTTTTTAAAAAGGGCCACAGATATGGTTTAGTGGCAGAGGTTCAATTTCTGGGACTGAAAAGGTGATACAATCTGCATACTTAAAAAAAAGAGAATGCAGTCGAGAGTAGAAACTTCACAGGAATAATTTTCAGAAGCCCAGAACACTCACTCCATGGGCTGTTGTAGTTTCATTTCATAAATTAAAATATCAAGTTCAATAAATTCATGCTTCCCTATGTAGTGAAAGTTGGAAAACTAAGAACAAAAGTGGACAAGGCATCCACTATGTAACTCGATCTCGGGGAAAAGACAGCGAGCCCCAGCCCCAAAAGAATAATTTCAGTGCTCAAACATCCTTAAGAGGCACGGAAGGTAAAAATACTGCACAGCTAAGCCTGCAAAAGGTACTTTGCTGTATCTCTAGTGACATCTTCAACATTAGTTTTTCAAAATATAATTTAGTAGTAATTTCTTGGAAAGTGAATCTTAAATAAAGCAAACATCTAATCTGCTGTTCAACTTTCTTTTCAGTAAAAGGAGAGATCTTTAAAAAGTTTCTGGCACCTGCATGACAAGCACCAGGTCCTCAGTTTGATTCCCAGTTCCAAATAAGTAAATAAAAAAGAAACAGCTTTATCAAAAAACAAATGAAATTTTTATGGATCTCATAACTTCAAAGTAGTGATTTCTTCATAAAACATCCAAATATTACAATAAAACCATTACGTATTAATGTTCCTAGCCAGCTTTCTTTTAATCAGAAAAATATCTTAAAGTCATTAGCCACCACTGTAACCTATGAACAATTTAATTGTGCAAGGCTAGATGACATCCGCACAAGATGCGTCTGTAGCTGTCCACGATGCACAAGCCCGTCCAGAGGTCGGCAGGGACGGGTCCTGCAGTGTCTGCCAGCTGCGTCCAGAGAAGCGTCTCCCCTGCACCTCCTAAGGCTCTGCTCCCCACCAGAGACTGGCTCTACCAGGGCCCAGGACAAAGGGCGGGCACCTTCCCCAGGGCGGGCTTTCCCCTCTGTCCTCAGCAGGGCTGATCAGTGACTCTTTGCTTCTCACTTACATTATCAAAATGATTCAGCCTTCCCAAAGTGGCAGGGGCATTACAGAGCCATTCTTTAAGAAGTCAGTGAGGACGAATCCAAAATTTTCCTGTGGCCTCTCCGCTGCTTCCCCATTTCATGTTTTCAGCTTCCTCCCTCCTCTATGGACAAAGGGAATGATTTCCCAAAGTCATTTTTATATAAATTTTGATTTACTGTGTAATTCGTTACTGCCTCAAACCCAATTGCACTGTGTGCCCTTTTAGGTTAACAGTGGAGCCTGTCCATAATATAATGAGGTTAACTGGCTTGTTTTAATAAGTCTACAGAATTGTGGCCTGTAAAACCATATCAAACAAAAAAATAAAAACCTTGAGAGCTAACCAATACAATTCCAAACGTCGACACAGCTCTGCCTACACGGAGGGCTGGAGCCTGCTGCTGGATTTAGTTCTGGCTCAGCATGCGTGGGTCTCCTTGCCCAAGTTGCTGAATCTCTCAGTGCTGGAAAACTAGGAGAATGATCCTGAAAGAATTTGCAAACTCCTATTTTACCTGCTGTGTCCAGGATGCAACTGGCCATTTCCACCTCTAGTTCCATGGCGTAAAATAAACACATGAAAGCTTAAACCACCTACCGCTGTGGCTGCCTAGCACAAGCGAGGTGACAAATGACATGAATGAAGGCACCAAGGCACAGTCTGGAGGAAGATTAGAAGATATTGCCTATGGGCGTGTTATGGTTTAGACCTTCATATTCCCCAAAGCTTCACAGACTCCTAGTTGGGGCTTTTGGAAGGTGACCATTATGAAGCACTTAGTGGGCCTGGTTCAGCCAGTTGGAAGAGGCAGGTCACGGGCGTAGCCTGGAAGGGTGTCTTTGTCCTTGACCCCAAGGCAGGACCCTGGGCTCTGCTCCTCTGTACCCTCTGCCCTGCTACCCCAAGGCCAGTCACCAACTCTACAGACCTCTTTCTTTAAACCATGTCAAGCATTTTATCCCCTGCAGGGGAAGAGGAGTAAGATAACCCCAGTGGTACCATTTAAAAGAGAAGGGGAAACCTCAGAAAGATAGTGGGCAGAGGATGGCAAAGGAAGACCAGCAACTGACCAGGAAAACTGTCACCTTGGGAGTGGAATGACACTGTATGCGCATTGCGTGGAACCAGGAGGATGCAGCTCACGTGAGAACTGGATGGGCTGACGGGTATGCAGGGGCAGGAAAGCAATTGCAAAGGTAAAGTCACGAAGCCTTCTTTGTTCAACAGCTCTAGGCCTCGGTGTTTTTCTTTAGTGGCCACTGAAAACTCCTTTGAGATTCGCATAGCAAGACATGATCCAAACGTTACATTCATGAGCAACAATAACCCACAGGCAGAAAGGCCTAGGATTATCTTCTGAGTTACAGTAAACCCTCGCTATTTCACCATTTGACTTTTGCAGACTGTTTTGTGGGTTTTAAAAAAACATTAATAAGCCGGGCGTGGTGGCTCACACCTGTAATCCCAGCACTCGGGAGGCCAAGGCAGGAGGATCGGTGTGAGTTCGAGACCAGCCTGGGCTACAAAAGTGAGCTCAAGGCCAGCCTCAACTGCATAGCGAGACCCTGTCTCAAAAAAATAAATAAATAAATAAATAAATAAATAAATAAATAAATAAAAATAAAAAAACATTAATATAAAATATTAATTGCTGATTTTTCACTACAATGTGGTATTTTTCAGCATCGTGCAGTATATGTACATTGTTAACATTGTGTAGGTTTAGGAGTTTGGAAAATGATTAAGGACATTAGAAGGATTTTTTAAAGTGTGGGAAAGGCTTATAAAAGTATGGGAAGGGTTTATAAAGCCTTAAAATGTATATAAATGCTAAAATAAATATAACATCACGACTTCACTGATTTTCACTTATCCTGCGGGTGTCTGGAACATAGACTCCACAATAAGCAAAGGACTGCTATAATAAATTTCATTAATACAAAAAACAAGTCCCCGCACTGTCACCTGTGTGCTCTCACGAGCTTTCCGTACGTGGTCCACAGTCTCTGTCCTTCCATCTGCAAACCAGCTGGGTTTGGACCACGTGATGCGCAGAAGGCAGCAACTGGGACCATTAATAAAAGCCACGCACTAGGGTTGCAATGCAGCCAGAATTTTCTTTCGTAGTGGAGAAAACAATTAGTGGGAAACAGTGGCTTAAAGAGAAGTTTTTAAGATAAAAAAAAAAAAAAGCTGGAGCAAAAAGCTCCAGGGACAGAAAATGGGAATTCTTGATTGGTTTTGCTGATATGAAATCAGCAAGAACTGGAGCAGGGGAGTCATGCAGGGTGTGGATTTCTTGGAGGATTTAAGAGTGGGAAAGCCCCAGCCTTTCTTACCCTACATCTGGAGGTCTAGTCTGGAGCCAGGTGACAAGATTGCTTCATGTTTTGTTTTGTTTTTCAGTGCTGGGGATTGAACTCAGGACCTTGCACTTGCCAGTCAAGTGCTTATTCTACTGAGCTATCTCCCTGGCTCACTTCATGCTTTAAAAGCACAGAAGAGCCTTCAGGGAAATGAAATAAAATCCCCAGCTCTGCCCATCATCTTAGCTCTGAGAACGGGGAGCTGGTGCCACTCCCACTGTTCTTATTCAGGTGAGGAAACAGGAGCTGAGCAAGAAGCTAAGGGAGTTTTCCAAGTTCCTAAGCAGGCAACTGGTAGGAGAGAATCCAAACCCCATCTGGGACCAGAACTTCTTCCTCACTTCTCCATGGGGAGGGGACACTTAATTCCTCAGCCCAGGAGGCCATGAAAGTGGAAGTGTGGGCTGCATAAGAAGCCAGCGTAGCATTGGGTGCCAATAAATGCACAGCACAATGAACTGTCACCAAATGGGAAGCCTGGGTCCCCTGGGTCCAGATCAGGATAGGCCATTGACAGCCACAGAACTGCTCCTGCCCTTGGTCACTATTCCACCCCAGAGCTTCCCAGCCACCCTGGCAGAATCACCACCAAGTTAGCTGAACCTAGTTCTGTGCTTTGGTGATTGAGCTGCACTCCGCTGGGCTTGCCAGAATCATATACATGGCGCAGTGTTTATTACTGTTGTATGGCAAGAATGCTTTGTATCCACTGTATTGTTAGAGGGCCTCTGGGCTCCTTCTGTGAGCAGAGCAGTTCCCTGTCGTGGGCAGGTGACAGAGAGCTGACAGGTATCATAGGGTGTGCGTGTGCTTAGCCTGAGGAAATGCTGCCAGGTAGTTTTTCAAGGAGGAAATGCTAGTAAAGGAACGTCCAGGTTTTCATGCCTATTGAAAGGCCACCCAATCACAGCACTCTGAACTCCTAAGGAGGCCACAGCAATGCTAAGAGGGCCATTCTTAAATAAGGTAAAGCAACCTTAAAAATCATCTGAATGAGGGAAGTCTTGCTTGCTTGGCAAAGAGTCTAAAGAGAAACCAGGTTGTACAGGTCTTGGCAAAGTTGCATAAAACAACCATCAGGCAGGCTGCAAACTTGGTGTTGACAGGAGTGAGGAGAACAGTAAGGCTCCCCTGCTGGATGAAAGGGAACCAACCTTCACACCTCCGAGTCAAGCTCTGCATTCTATTTTGGGTGCAATGTCAGAAGGTACAGATAAAGCCAGAAGGTCTCTGCCTGCGGGAGAAAGCAAGGACTCAGACCTATATCTTCACGATCCAACATGGCCAAAGCTACAACTTATAGAAGCAGGGACGTACTTTGCTGAGAAAACAAAAACAGAAAACCAGAAGCAAAGAAAGCTCAGTTAGCTGGACTGATACACCGGGGCCCTGGAGGACTTTCAGTATCCACTTAAATGCTGGAGGCATACTTTGGGATCAGATAAGGAAGCTTTCAGGGGGAAAATGATTTGAAATGATTTGGCCAAAATGATTATAAAAATTTAAAACATGCTTCTGACTTCTTGAGTTACTATGTTAAAATATATTTTTCACCCCACCCTGTTGACCCCCTTTTTCTATTCCCCTTTGCCTGTGACATCTGCCAATATGTGTCACAAATCCCCCTGGGTTTACCATTTCCCCTATTTCTAAGTTGAGCTTTTAATAATAGGTATGTTTCTTCATTTTTCCTAGAGTTAAGAGCTTAATTTTTATTTTCTGTCTGAAAATAAGCCCATGTAAGTTTTAGCCTGTTACTTTTAGCCATATCCTATTAGTTTGAATATTTATCATACTCGACTGCATCTGCTTCTATATTTAAATACACCCCTTTCTTTCTATTTTTAAGTGCAGCACTAAGAAATTTTAAAATAAACCAATGCATGACTTATGTTGAATCCATCTCATTGATATGAGTAAAATGCTTGCCATTCTTGGGAGTTTTTAAAATTCTGTGAGCATCCACCCTGCTTCTATACCCAGGAGAATGTGCTTTAGAAAGAGACCACACCCTGTCATGTGTCTAACATTAGTGTCTTTGTCTTTGCTTTGCACCGTTTAAACAAGACCCCAAACTGAGCCAGCTGTACAGGCAGCAGAAAAATCTCTGTCATCACTCCTCAGCCTCGTTCTCCTCCTCAACCTGTTGACAGAGGAGCTCAAGCCCAAGACCAGTGCTGGAGGATGGAGGTGGCAGAGTTCTGTACAGATAGGGATTCCTTTTGTATTTACCTACTTTGGAAACCGAGAGTAAGTACAGAAGTAAATCACATTCCAACCCCAGAAAAATTAAATGATGGCTCTGAGTTTGCTCAGGACAGCCGACTGAGAGTCTGAGACTAGGGAAGGCAAAAGTGAAAGAAAAACAGTTTCTCTTTTTAAATCTGGAGTGACAAAAGAGTAGTAAGCCTTGGGAGGTTTGCAGCACCATGAAAACAAATCCCCTCATTTACATCTGTGAATAGCGGCTGCATTTAGAGCTCTGGATAAATGGCAAGTCAGAGAGCAGGCGCTTACCAGGGTCCAGGTATTTACATGTCAAGGGTAGAAAAAGGCTGGTATGTGGACCTCCGACCCTTACCAACACCCTTTCCAATCCGTTTAGGAAACTGAAATCCAAATGTGAAAAAATCCTCTTTGGCATCGCAAGGGGACAAAAATATCAGTCAGATTTTCAGAGGCTATATAGTATTTAAAACACACATGACGGTAAGAAAATAGTAGTTAACAGTCGTGGAGTCTAGCCAAGTTCCAGGCAAGCTTTGCATGCATTACCCCATTTAAAGCTCATGAAGCTCTTGTGAGTTCAGGAATGCCTGTTTTAGAGATTAAAGAACTGGGGCTGGGAAGTCAAGTGACTTACCCTACTGCCACATAATGCCAGCAGCCTCGTTGCCCTTAGTGACTAGAAAGCCCCCAGAGCCTGGGAATGGGATGCCACACCACACTTCTCATTTATAACTCCAGCATTGCTCCTCCGAAGCATGTGGCCCATAATCCACTTTGTGTTTCATAGTCTACTGGTCAGATAATCTGCAATCTTGCTTGTCATTCTGAGTGGATTAAGAGATTTCTGGATAGATGATGGAATACTGAGGGTGCCAACCCCATGAAAGGATTAGTCCACTGATGAATGTTAGGTTGAATGTTAGGAAGAGGCGAGGACTGGTTAGAGGAAGTAGTTCCCTGGAGCCATAACCTTGGGACCACCATCTGATCCCCGGCCCTACCCTGTCTAGATCTTTCCAAGTCGCTCTGTCTTCTAGCTATCACGAGCTAAGCAGCTTTGTTGTGCCACACCCTCCCCCACCATAATGTCTCTGCCTAGGACCTGGCTGACCATGGACTAAACATCCGAAACCACGAGCCACTATGACACTCTGATCCCTTAAATGGTGTGTGTCAGACAGTTGATCCCAACACAACTAAAAACTGGTAAATTATACATGCAAGACTCAGGTGAGAGGATTGCGGGGAGAAAGCAAGTTATCTGACATAATTATAGTTCTGTACAATTCTAGATAATTACATGATAAGCCTACTGATAGGTTCTGGCCCAAGTACAGACTCCTTGGCTCTGATCCAACATGGCTGAATCCCCAAAACAATAGCTTATCTTCCCAAGACCACTTCCTCCTCTTTCCGCACTCCAGCCCTGGATACAACTTCCTTTTACCTTTCCTGCCCTCACAAGGGAGCCTCTGATCAGCTCCATGTGTGTCACTGAACCTGCCCCTCAAACTCCACCCCTACAAAAAGTCCATGAAGTCTCAGCCTCCCCTTACCTCAAGTCAGAGGATCCCACATCTCCTTGCTGTCGATCCTCTGTGTCTGTAAAGTTAATAAGGGTTTCCCCTCCCCTTCTTTTATTTCTGCTGCACTGGTGCCATAAAACCTAACAACTACAATACCAAAATTTTATGCTCTGTACTACTTTTTGAAATATGTATTTTAACACTCAGAGAATAGTGGAATCAAACACAAATTACAGAGTGGCAGAAGAGAGAAAGAAACAAAGGATTCTGGTGTAACAAGAATGGACACACAGCCATTAGAAGAAGAAAAATCAAAGCAGATCTGTGTCAGCAACTGTGCCAAGTCTTAGGGTCAGGAAGAAAGGAAATGTACAGCAACAATGCTGGCCTTCAAACTCCACTATGTAATAGGAGTGCTCTCACTCTAGGCCAGGGAGATAGCTCAGTAGAGTAAGTGCCTTCCCGGCAAGCACAAGGTACTGAGTTCAATCCCCAGTATCACAATCAATCAATCAATCCATAAATCAATCAATTAATAAATAAATAAATGTGCTCTCACAGTAAATAAAGGATTCTTTTGGAAAACATAGGCATGTGGATATAAAAAGAAGAGACTGAATTAGAAAAAGAAAGACAATGTAAACCACACCTAGATTGTCAGAGTTTCGGGGGTTTTACAAAGGCAATAATACAATACAGATGTATTTTATATGATTGCTGTATAATGAATCACTCACAGAATGTTATGCAAAGAATGCAGGACATCTGTCCACCTACTAAAGACCAAAGAGTCTAGCTCAAGGCCTGGATCCCAAAATAATGTCCTGCATGAGTCCAGCTGAAGACCTAGAGCTTTCAAGTCCATCCAGAGGCCTAGAGACCACAGCACCGTCTCATGCAGATCCATTTCAGGGATCTGCACTGGGAAGGCCCAAGATCAGTGGTGGGAGCTGGAAGGTCTGTGCCAGCAGCAGGGAGGAAGGGTCTGTGCCAGCAGACTGAGGGACCCGCACTGGAGCCAGGAAGTGATGCTCAAGCTAAGAACCAGAACTCCCCCACCCTCAAAAGCACCACAGCCATCCTCAGTGGCAGTGAGACCTCAAGCTCCTCCAGCAGTATTCCCATCAGGAAAGCCAATGCGACATGCTTCTTCAGGAGGCTGAGCAGTGCACCATCTTCCCCTATGGAGCCAGAAAGCAATGTTCAGGATGAGGACCACAGCTCCCCCAAATTGACCAGAGCCATTCTCAGTGACAATGAGGTCCCCAGCTCCTCCTCATATAAGAGAAGCCAAGTTCACCAGGAAAGCCAGCCTGCCAAGGTCCACCATGGGAATAGCCCATGAGAACCGGGAGCTTCTAACTGCTCTACCAGCCTCCCTCGGCTCTTCTCCAGCTCTGCCTCTTGTGCTGCTGGCCTCCCACGTTACTCTAGCAGGGTGCAACAAGCTGACCACCAGTTGGCATCCACCACATGGATGATGGAATGAATGTCCAGCAGTAGATGGATGAAGCTCTCATTCAGAGGCTAATTATATAAGCTCAGCAAGACAGCACATATTGAGCATGTGGGAGTCCTTGCTGTCAGTTCCCAGAACGAAAGTACCAAAACCAAGCTCTCATTTCCAAAGCAGGAATTCACTTTGAAATTCCTTACATATATAAAATAAAGCAAGGTTAAAAAAAAAAAAAAGCAGCTTTTATAGCCTTGTTGTAGTCATGGTCCATTGAGTGGACGGTCTTTAAATTTTTCATTCCTTGACTAGTCACTCAAGAAATTATCTGTCGCCATTTGGTGTTTCTAAGAGGGCTAAATGCATCATCATTCACGATGTGTTCTCCAAGGAAATGTAGGCAGGGGTCACTGAATTTCCACAAAGGTGAGTGCTTAGGCAGGAATAGCAACTCAGTATCTGCTATAATCCTAGGCTGATTTAACTGTTTTAATTTAATATTCAATTGTTTTCATATTTAACATGACAAATTCACTACACTGATGAAACACAGCCCAGATTTGTCTCCATTTATCCTATAAATGACAATGAAAATGAGTGGCTTTTAGACATACAGTTAGAGTACAGTACTTCTGAAATGAATTCAGAATTAAATGCTGTCCTCTGAATAACAGAAGATTAGTGTGTTTCAAGCACTTGAGGCTTGAGGGGAACTTTCACAAACGCCTGGGTCCTTAGGCAACCTTAGAAAAGCATTGCGAAGAAGAAGCAAACAGCTCAGATGTCTTGCTTTTATAAAACACTTGGAAAATTCAAGAATAGCCCTTTGATATTCTACTACCAAAAACAATCTTCATTCCCTTGATTTATTATTGTTAACTTTTCCGGCACTAAATCAACATATAAGAGTGCAAGATCCCTTTGGTTGATTTTTCCACTGAAACTCTCAGAAGTCTGAGACACACACTTGAAGGTTTGTATTGGGCTGGCCATCATGTTCCAGAGTTCAAAGAAAGATTTTGGATCAGCCAGAAATAAAGGCCCCATACAGGTGTCTGAAAGAGTGTTCACTGTTAGTGTTTGTCATACAATCAAGGCCAAGGCCAATGGAAATTAAATCTTCCTAACTAAAAGGCTCCCAAAAAGACAATCCCCACCCTCAGCTTTGTTTTTAGTTTTGCTAGTATATTAGTTTCCCTACAGCCTTATTAAAAAGCTCATTCTCAAATAGCTTTGCCCTTAGGCAAGCCCTGCAGTGTGCTCCTGTAACCCAGTAGTATCATGAGTCTGGTATCCTACGATAACACCCACTTGTTACCTCACAGCGCCATGGACCAGTTGTCCAGTGGGCTTAGCCAAGACTCTCACTTATGGCCTCACAGCCCTAAATCAAAGTGCAGCTGACATGGACTTCAGTGGAGCAGCTGAAAAGGAGAATCTGCTTCCAGGCTCATTCAGGTGGTTGGCAGAATTTAGTCACTCTTCACAGCTTCCTTGGCCTTCAAACACCAGCATATACTCTCTAAGGCAGAAGTCTCTGCTTTCTCATCAGCCATCATCTGGGAGACAGCCCTGCTTTCAAATGCTCCTGAAATTACAGGAGTCCAGCCTGGTTTACCCATGCTAGTCAGCCCTCTGCAAAGTCACTGGTTAGTAACCTCAACTACACCTGCAAAGTCTCTTATTGCCAGATAGGCATGACACTACAGGATGAAGGCTCAGGTGGCCCAAGTGTCTATTTGTTGAAGTGGCAGTGGTGGAGAAGGAATTTCCCATTGTGTGGATTTCCCCATTCCATTAGATCATTGGGTTGGATATTTAATTGTCAGTTGTGGGACACACTGAACTGGATGCTCGTGTCTCTCCCCAAATCCATGTGCTGAAATCCTTACCTCTAATGCGACCACATCAGGAGGTCAGGCTTTGGGAAGTGGTTAGGTCAGGAGGGTGGGGCACTCATAAATGGTATTAGTGCCCTTCTGAATGGGAAGCAAAGAGAGCTCTGTTGTTCTCTTTTGTCATGTGAAAATACAAAGAAAAGATAGCAGTCCACATACTGGATTAGGACCCTCACCAAACCATGCCAACATGCTAATTTCAGACTCCATTCTCCAGAGCTGTAGAAATTTTTGTCACTTATAAGTTACACCATCTGGGCCCAGCAGGATGGCTCAGTGGTCTAAAGCGCCTGCTTGGGAAAGCTTGGGCAGCTTCAGGGACCGCGGTTCAATCCCCGGCACCACATGCTGCGCCAGCCCTGCCCTCGGGGTGGGCTGAGCCGGCCATAAAAATGAGTGAATTGAGCCGGGCGTGGTGGCGCACGCCTGTAATCCCAGCACTCGGGAGGCTGAGGCAGGAGGATTGGTGCGAGTTCGAGACCAGCCTGGGCTACAAAAGTGAGCTCAAAGCCAGCCTGAACTGCATATCGAGACCC